>JAQIUQ010001671.1:0-216264 GCA_030378365.1 Hybognathus amarus | reverse complement strand
TACACAATCTAGCCCAAGTTCGGAGTTACCTGCTGATCTTGCTAAGCTTCACTCGGTGCTTCTGTCCGACCTCGCACAGCAAACGGATTCCCTCCTGAAGAAAGCTCTCGGCGAGGCATTGGCACCAATTTCGGCATCGCTGGAACTGGTAAAAGCGTCTCTTGACTCTCACGAAGAACGCATCCATGACATGGAGGAAGGCCTAAACGATCACAGCGAGAGGATCGTGGCTATCGGAGACAACATGTACCGCACTTTTAGCTGAGAACGAGAGGCTGAAAAACAAAGTGGATGACTTGGAAAATCGCTCCCGTAGGTCCAATCTGCGAGTTGTCGGTATTCCGGAGCATATGGAGGGACCGGATACAGTCAAGTTCATGACTGAATTCTTCGAGGAAGTCCTGGGTAAAGAATTCTTCCCGCATCCTCTCATTATCTCCCGCGCGCACCCGAGTGGGACCGAAACCGACCGCCGACTCCGGCGCTAACTCCAAACGGCCGAGGATATTCCTCGTTCTCTTCCCACAGCTTCCAAAACAAACACCGTATTATAACGAGGAAACGAGAGCAGCTGTTTTTCAGGGGGCATAAAGTATTTTCCACGAGGACGTCAGCGCGGAACTCGGCAGAGAAACAAGCTGCCTTTAAAGAAGTGAAATCCCTTCTTTATAAGAAGAACGTCAGGTTCGCTGTTATTTATCCCGCCCGGCTCCGCGTCCTTCACGACGGACAGGTGCTGTTCTTCGAGACTCCGGAGAAGGCCAAAGAGTTTTATGAGCTTCACTGGGGAGAGTAAATTATGCTGGAGCGCAGACTTTGTGGGAGGTGAAAGTAAGCTTACCTTTTGATATAGACTTTGATTCCTTGGGACTAATTTTTATTTTAATTATTTACTTATTTTATTTTCTCTCCTTTTATTTATTTTTTGTCTTCACCAAGTGATATACAAGCCTACACGGTATACCTATGTTAAGACGGTTTTTGCAGTTCATGGTACTATAACAACGCAGTGGCCTCTGTGATTTAAAAATACAATGGCTATGTGTTAAGTTTTTCTTTTCTTTTCTTTTTTCCTCACCAAGTAATCTATCCTACACGGTACGTTAATGCGGTTTTCCACATATTCTTTGACATGGTACAATAACAACGGCCTCTGTGATTTACAACACAGTTATTCGTTTTTATTCATTTATTTTTATTATTATTAATCGCCATACACATATGGCGATTTTCCAGACCGGTCAATTTTAGTAAGGTAAATTAAGTGGCAATATCCGTCCCAAGGGGGATTGTTTTCAATATTTATTTATTTTTTTTATTTTTTTTTCCTCTCTGTTCTCAAGGTGAGCCAATCAGATAATCATATAGGTAGAATACAATTCATTTACTGAGAGTGGAGCCACCCTCAGGTTAGGTTAGAAGTTATAGACAACGCTGGATGTCTTGGAAGTTTTTTGTCTGGGAATTCCTGCGGTTTTCTTCATTTGGGGAAGAAGATCTAGGTTTGGGTGTTCAATGGGGTTTTTTTTTTCTTCTTTTCTTTTTTCTTTTTTTTTTAAGTTCAATTTAAGTTGCACAAAAACTGGGGAACATGTTATTTATATGGTAACACCTTATCTTCTAAGGATACACACAGCTATGTTAAATTGTATTTTTAGTTTAGTATTATCACTATTTTACTTTACTTCTACACAACCGCACACAGTGTGTGTTGACATCGCCTATGGTCGCAAATGCACTTCCATAATATGGTTCAGGCTAATCATACACATTTTGGATGTCTCCAATTATAAATAGCACAGGCAGTACACGCCCAGTAGGAGGAGCTGCAGTTAGGTTTCTGTCCTGGAATGTTAAGGGGATGAATGGTCCTGTGAAACGTTCTAGGATTTTTTCTCATCTTAAACAATTGAAAACTGATGTTTTGTTTTTGCAGGAGACACACTTACGATTAGAAGATCACACCAGACTCCGTAAAGCATGGGTTAATCATATCTTCCACTCCAAATTTAATAACAGATCACGAGGCGTGGCAATTTTGATTAATAAACGAATTCAATTCTCATTAAATTCAATAACTGAAGACACCAATGGGCGATATGTCATTGTCTCAGGCCTCCTATTTCAAATACCTGTTCTTTTGGTAAATGTATATGCACCCAACTGGGATGACACTGATTTTGCCAATAAGCTTTTGTCATCCCTCCCTAATTTAGAAACACATAGATTGATCCTTGCAGGAGATCTTAATTGTATAATTGACCCCTTGCTCGATAAATCTAGCCCTAAATCTGCCTCACCTTCTGCAATGTCAAGGGTCTTCTCAGACTTTATGAGACAGAATGGCTGTGTAGACCCATGGAGATTTCAAAATCCGACCGCCAAACAATTTTCTTTCTTTTCTCATGTCCACCATTCGTTCTCAAGGATAGATTACTTTTTTATAGACAGCTCTTTCATCCCTGCAGTGGAATCGGTTGAATACTCAGCCATCGTCATTTCAGATCACGCACCACTCATCTTAGATCTTTCTTTCACTTTGAATGTTAGACAGCAATCCTTCTGGAGACTTAATTCCCTGCTGCTTTCAAACGAGAAATTTTGCGAACATGTGGCTACCAATATAGATTTTTTTTTGGAAGTAAACAAGAAGGAAGGTATATCATACTCCCTACTTTGGGAAACCTTAAAAGCGTACTTAAGAGGACAAATTATCTCCTATGTAGCACATGTCAAAAAGGAACGCTGCAAACAAATACAAGACTTGACAGATTCAATTTTTAATCTAGACCGCAAATATTCTGAAAGCCCATCCCCAGAATTATATAAAGAACGGATAGCTTTACAGTCGAAGATTAATCTTCTATCCACCAACCAGGCTGAATACTTATTACTGCGGACCCGTAGCACTTATTATGAATATGGGGAAAAAGCTAGTCGATTGTTGGCTCACCAGCTGAAGCGTCAAGCCGCTTCACGGCTTATACCCCAAGTGAGAGACCAATTTCAAAATCTAATCACCAACCCAAAGGAAATCAATAATACTTTTGCAAAATTTTACTCTACACTTTACACTTCTGAATTCCCGTCAGATGTTACAAATATGATCAGTTTCTTGGATAATTTAGAATTACCTACTATTGAGCCTGAAGACAGGGAAAGGTTAGACCGACCTATTACACAGTCAGAAATCATTGCAGCCATCGGAGACGTGCGAACTGGAAAATCTCCAGGACCTGACGGTTACCCCCTGAATTTTTTAAGAAATTCAAAGATAAACTGGCACCTATTATGCTAGAAGTATTTAACGAATCATTGGAAAACGGTTCCTTGCCCCCAACTCTCACACAAGCTAAGATTACTCTACTCCTCAAAAAGGACAAGGACCCTACTAACTGTGGCTCTTACCGTCCTATCTCCCTCCTAAATGTGGATATAAAAATCTTAGCCAAGGTGATGGCACATCGTTTAGAATCTGTTCTCCCTGAAAGTAATCTCTGAAGACCAGACTGGTTTTATAAAGGGTCGCCACTCTTTTTCAAATATTCGGCGACTTGCTGAACGTAATCTACTCCCCCGGTCCCTCCCCAACTGCAGAAGCTGTAATCTCTCTAGATGCAGAGAAGGCTTTCGACCGGGTGGAGTGGAAATACTTGTTTACCGTACTGGAAAGGTTTGGTTTCGGTGACACATTTTTGGCATGGATTCGTCTGCTCTATTCGTTCCCACAAGCATGTATTCAAACTAATCAATCTCATTCCAAATTTTTCCCCCTGTCACGTGGGACACGTCAAGGATGTCCTTTGTCCCCGCTTCTCTTTGCAGTGGCAATTGAGCCTCTTTCGCTTGCATTGAAGTCATCGCAATTGTTACGGGGGGTTGAGCGTGGGACTGAGGAACATCGCGTCTCTTTATATGCTGATGATCTCCTGATTTATATAAGCAATCCAGTAACTAGTGCCCCTGTAATTGTATCACTACTGAACAATTTTGGGTCTTTTTCTGGCTACAAACTTAACTATCAGAAAAGCGAATGTTTCCCCATTAATGATTTGGCAATGCAAATTAAACAAGAAGCAATTCCCTTCCATTTAACACATTCTGGTTTCAAATATCTTGGAATAAACATTACGCGTTCCTTCTCCTCTCTTTTTGGGGCCAATTTTACACCTCTAGTCAACCAAATGAAAGCTGACTTTCAAAGATGGAGCAGTCTACCTTTGACTATTGCAGGAAGGGTACAATCGGTGAAAATGAACGTACTCCCAAAGTATTTGTATTTGTTTCAATGTCTTCCATTATTCCTGACTAAATCATTTTTTCAGTCAGTTAACTCACCCATTACTTCCTTCATCTGGAAGAATAAAGTTCCAAGAGTTAACAAATGCTTGCTTCAGAGGGGTCGTGATGTGGGGGATTAGCTCTCCCCAGCTTTATTCACTACTACTGGGCAGCTAACTTACAGAAAATTTTATTTTGGCTTCATATGCCAAACACCGTCTGGTGTACACTTGAGGCACACTCTTGCCACTCGTCATCCCTGCCTGCTTTGGTATACTCCTCCCTGCCCACAAAGTGGTCCAGGTTTACCTCCAATCCTATAGTACTGTCTACCCTTAGAATTTGGGCACAGTTTCGAAATCATTACAAGTTCACCTCTCCCTCCCCCTTAAGCCCTATTTGTAAGAATCATTTATTTCCAGCCTCCTCTCATGACTTAACATTTACTCAGTGGGACAGGAAACAGCTTTCCTGTTTTAAAAGCTTGTATTGTAAGGAGGGGTTCGATAGCTTTGATAACATATGCCAGAAATATGATCTTTCACGCAATAACTTCTTTAGATATCTTCAAATACGCCACTGTGTCAAAGCACTGTTCCCCTCTTTCCCGGTCCTCCCTACTGAGGCACTATGGGAAGAACTGACCCTTCTCTGTCCAGAAAAAGGACTGATATCACGGTTATATTCTCGACTGATGTCTCTGGAAAACTATGACCTTTCAAAAATTAAGAATAGGTGGGAAGGCGAGCTGATGGTTGAGTTGTCAGATAAACACTGGGAGGATGCACTACAAAGGATTAACTCATCCTCATCCTGTGCACATTTGGGGCTCATCCAATTTAAGGTAGTGCATAGGGCTCATTTCAGTAGGGCTAGACTAGCAGATATATATCCAGGAACGGACGGGAGTTGCAATAGATGCTCCCTCTCTCCAGCCGATTTAACACACATGTTTTGGTTGTGCCCCCGTCTACATCAATATTGGTCATCTGTTTTTCAAACCTTATCCGAAGTTATAAAAATTCAAATTAAGCCCTGTCCGTTGATTGCAATATTTGGTATTCCAAAGGAGAGCTTAACTTTAACATCGAGACCAATCAGACATTATTGCTTTTACATCACTTCTTGCTCGTCGTAGAATCTTATTGGTTTGGACATCCGCTACTCCTCCTGCGGTGGCTACATGGTTAAGGGATGTTTTATTTTTTCTTAAACTAGAAAAAGTTAAATTCACATTGAAAGGGTCGGTCCAGAAATTTTACTTAAAATGGCAACCCTTTGTCAAATATTTTGAGAATCTTAAAGTATTGCCTGAAGGTTGAGACAACTTTTTATTTTATATTCTACCTATTCTTTTCTTTATTTTTATTTTATTTTTTAATTTTATTTTTTTTTTGATGGTGGTGGGAATTGAGTAGCCTGACTGACAATTGTGATACTAAAGTGAGTCTAAAGCCTCATTAACCAATAGGGGTCAAAATGTGGACATGCAGCTGTGTGCTTGTTTTTAGTGTGTAGATCCATAACCTGTTTTGAAGAACTGTGTAACAAATGAAGAGAGAAAAAAAAAAGCTGTTCTCCCAGAATGCTTTTAAATTTTTTAGGGGGGGGGGGTGGGAAAGGTAGGATGACTATGTTGGGAGAGGGGAGGGTTTGTTGGGGGTTGTTGTTTTTTTTTTTTTTTTTTTTTTTTTTTTTATATAAGGTAAAAACAAAACTGGAGAACTGTTTCACTGCTTGTCAAATGTAACATGCTTCATCCTCCAATAAAAGATTTATACAAAAAAAAATAAAGTTGATCATCTTTATTTATTTGAAATTCTTTATGCATTAATGCTTCTGCATTCTTAAAGGTTGGAGGTGGGCTATGTTATCCAATGTTAGTTCATTGAGGTATAAGACTGTCCTTTATCAGGACAGTTGTACTCTTTGGCAATTGAATCTTTACTATACAAACTCAGGGAGAAATTGCAAGGTTTTCTACATGTGAAAATAGGCCAATCACTCTTTTGGCCTATGGTGATGATATAAATGTTTTTAAAAGAAGTGACACAGATGTAATGAACTTAAAAAATGCTTTAAACATTTACTGAAAAAGGCTCCGTCAGCCAAAGTAAATTGAGAAAAGAGTAAAGGATATTTATTAGGAGCTTGGCAGAGGGAGGGCCCCTCCTGTGCTTCCAGGGGGAATTAAATGGAGAAGACGGGGTTTGAAGATGCATTTTTAGGAAAAGAGCAATATACTGTAGGCAGAAAAAATGGGAAGGTATGGTGGAGAAAATGTGTGACCGGTTGTCTCGATGGCCGTGGGGTACTATCTCAGCTATATTATAAGAGCAGGGTATTGGTCACAAATACTCTGCTGAACCGTGCTGGGCTTATACAGCGCGTGCTGTGTTGAGAAAATGAATATCTTCTCAATCTCAATTCATCTATAATGCACAATAAAATCAACAGTGGTTGACCATTGTGCTGAACAATATAATTTAAAAGAACTAACCTAATCTGAAACTCAGTCGATTATAAGCCTTTTTTAAAAAGTGATTCTGATGTTATTAATCTAGTAGAAAGTGTCAGGCGGTTTTCACAGGTCACCCGGGCTACTCAGATAGAGACCACGTAAGAGTTTCTGAATTAATGACCTTAAACATCTAGCTGGAGTGTTTATACTCAAAATGTTAGAGAGATAAGAAGCCAGTCTATTTAAAACTTTAAAAACAAAGAGTAAAGTTTTGAAACTTTATTCTGAAAACATAACTGGTAGCTAATACAAAGAGAGTAAGACGGGGGTGATATATTGCATATTTGTGAGTGCCAGTCAGAAGTCTAGCAGCTGCGTTTTAGAATCTTTGTAAACGATTCATATAGGATTGGCTAATACCCATACATTGAGTTGCAGTAAGTCTATCGCTATGAGATAAAAGCATGTATAACTCTTTCGACTTCAACAAAGGTTAAAAAGACCTTAACCTTAGCTGAAAAAAATTAGATTTAACTACTGCATTTACCTGCTTATCAAATGTCAAAGTTGAATCAAAACAACACCCAAATTTTTGCATAGAGGGCTTGACATACAGGTTTGCCTATATTTGGTATGTTTTGCCAGAAACAGCCAAAGGGCCAAACACAATTGCCTGAGACTTACTCTCATTTAAATTTAAGAAATGTAAAGACATCAAAGCTTTATCCTGACATCTGTTAAAGTGCTCAAACTGTCCGTCATTTAGCTTAAAAGGCACATACATTTGAGTGTTGTCAGCATAGTAATGAAACGAACACTGTGTTTATTAAAAATGTACCCCAATGGGAGCATATATAAAGAGAATGAAATGGGAGCAAGGATAAATCCTTCATTACCAAAAGTCAAAACTGATTTAGAGGATGAGGATGATAAAGCAGTACTTTAATAAAATGAAGGGACTATAGCAAAGGTTTGGGATTATACTGCTGTGTTATCTTGATAAAGATGAGTTTAACCTTAAATTCTTCACTGCCTCGTCCTTTGGAAATGAAAATAAACCGAATGTATTTTCACAGCGGGAGAGCACAGCATCTTGTCAACATGATATCCATACAAATGAGCTACAGGCTGGCATTATGCAAATGTAGTAAGTTGTGACGTTAACAAGAAGAGATTTGAAATCCAAACGTACTCCAAAATAGGGGCACTTTAAACTGAACGAATAATCTGTACAGATTAATTGAAATTTGGGCTTTGAATGATCTTTTGTGACAGTAGATCATGAAACTGTGCTGCTATAAAATTTATGATGAGTTTTTGCCACTGTTAAAAAAAGTTTAATGAGGATTGTAAAATTGTATTCAATAATTTGCTAAATTTATGATAGGTTTTGTATTGGAATATATGTATGCACATGACATATATTATTCATATAGCCGAGGTAATTTATATATATATAGGCTAGGCCTATATTTCTAATTAATTATTATTTTTGTAAATATAAAGTTTGTTATGGTTAAATTTTGGTCTATACAGTGTTATTATAAATAGAGGTGTATTAAAGGTCACTCCCCCTCCACCCCCCCCCTCTCTCTAGATTTAGTGACAAACCTGTGAGCCTTTTGTTGAAATGTTAGCCAATACAGACGGATTACGCCACTAGGCAGCAGCGATATATAAAGGGGGCTGTTAGCCGCATTTGTACAGTTGAAAAAGACATGCTTAGGTATCAACATTGAAGCAGGTAGCTGGTAAAAAGATTTGAAAACACAAATAGAAATGCATTAAGGAACGTTATACATTTTTTAATAACCGTCGCTTTGTCCGTAAAATGGAATACATCATCTCCTGAAAAGCGTCTTTATTCCTGTTTTAGATAGCTAATTCGTTGCTCGAATAAAAAATCTTACGATAAAAACAGTGTCTCACAAAGCCACGAGGAAAACCTTTGGTCCTGACCATTTAAAATCATGACAAGGTATAACTTTTTATTGTGCTTAACGGTTCTTATTTCTTGGGACTGTCCGGGAGCGACGAGCTGGACCTCTTTCTGCCCCTGTGAGCGAGATGTCCTCGGATTCTGGAGTCTCTCTTTTGATGTGGAGGATGTGGACTCTCCTGAGTGTTCCGCGTGCGTTTGGAGAGAACAGAGCAAAGTCTTACGGCTGGAAACAATCAAATCACAAATCCTTAGCAAACTGCGCTTAAAACAAGCGCCCAATATCAGCAGAGAGGTGGTTAATCAGCTTCTTCCCAAAGCACCTCCGCTGCAACAGCTCCTGGACCATCATGACTTCCAGGGGACGCATCCTCCCTAGATGATTTCTTGGACGCCGATGAGTATCACGCCACCACTCGAGTCTGTCATCACCATGGCCTCAGAGCGTGAGTTACAAAACTTAAAAATGTTCAGTTGTTTATAAGTTATACCGCTTAAGATAATGACCGTTTTATCGAAAACGCGCTCAGTGGTAGGCCTATTTTTTTTTGCTTCCTTTAAATTAATTTATAGCCTACGCAACTATATAAAAGTAGTGTAAAATTGCCTTTTATTTATTTAAATATGGTATAAGTGACAGTTGCGTAGCCTAGGCCTATGGGTGGTCATGAATGACATTAGGCTAATTCATAAAAAATATAGTGCACAAATTCAGCCTATGTATAAATATTTTTAGAGTTTTTTATTATTTATACAAAGATATTTACACATAATTCTACAAATATATTTTTGGTAATCTATGAGTGATCATTTTGAAAGCCGTCTTCACTTGGTTGCGTCCGTGTAATAATTCAATAATGGCAATGTCATTTAAGCCATGACAGGCAGATGGGCTGAATGTAGCCACGTTCGAACACTATAGCCACTAGATTGTGTTCAAAATAAACAGCAGTAGCCTATTGCAGCAGATTATTAATAAGAGAGTTGTATTATAAATGATGCGCTTTAAAAGCAGTTGTGTCAACCGTATTGCACAAGTTCTCCTGTCGTTAGACTCTGCTAGAAAAATTGTCCCAAATACTATTGTTCACCCTAAATAAGTAGCAGTGCCATACGACAGCACTTGCCTTTTAAATGTGAAGTTTATAGGCATAGCCCGTTTTTTCACCTCAGTGGGGACACAATGCCCGTGGAGGAGTTTTGGGTCGAGGGGAGTGTGTGACCTTTCCGCTGAGAATAGCCGGGGTTCAACAACATTTACACACATAATGTATTCCGCACAAGGCAGATGAAAAGCCAAGCAAATAATCCGTTTTTTTTCCTGACCAGACTGAACAAAGATAGGTTTGTGTTCCCCTAACTAACCTCTGCGTTGATTGTCACACAGCCCACGTTCCCGCTGGCACAATGAACACGTTTGACATTCAGGGGACGAATCACATAAATGATCATTTAACGGCTGCAGAGCTCAGAGATGGCTTTTATAGCGTTTTGTTGTCAGAGATTATTGTTGTAGAGGTGCATAAGAGCAGCATGAAAAACTGATTTATTAGTAATTTATACCAGGTTCAACGAGTGCATTTGCCCATGTATTTACAGACAAGTTTGTAAAAGTCTTATGAAGTTATATTGTAATTCCAATCATCTTTCTGATCTTTTTAAGTTTATGTAGAGGATTCTTGTTCGTTCTTAATCTAAAAGTTCTATTGGATATTGTAGTGTAATCTTTAACAGAAACCTTGGTGTGTTGAAATAATGTCTACTGATGAATTCAAGGATATCTCAATAGGAACAATTAGAGATTTAAAGTCTTTTAAATTCATTTTACCTTTCAACTTCTATAGATGTCCTAAAGGGATTATATAGTTTGATTTAGATTGAGTTCATCTTAAACTTATAAAATACCAAAATATTTGTTTTCACTTAAATGTTAAATTAAATATCATACAAATGAAACAATCTACCCAATCTTTTTTGATTTGAACATTTTCATACTTTGTAGTTTTCTGCAGTATATCTTTACTCTCTTTTTTTCATTATTTTTCAGCAATCCTTGAAAATGTGTTCAGTTTCTTCTGTTCAGTTTTTAAAAAAAAAAACATATGCACTCAAACCACCAAAAATAAGTGACCAATAACTTTGTACATATCAAATTTACCATATTCAATTGTGAAATAGACACGTTACTCAAAACATTGCTGCTCTAGTAAATGCAGTGGAAAGTGTCAAGTATTAAAGTAAGATTTTCCACTATCACCAGCTTATATTTTGGGTGTCAGATATTGTGGTGGATATTGTTTTTAGATATTGCACTGGTAGGTTTTGCTCAGTCTCTGTTCTGAATTTGACTGTGTACAGGGAAAAGTAGAAAATCGACCCTTGGAACTCATTTGTCACCTTTCATTTAGAACAGATCTTCCTCCCTTGTCAGTGTGCTTTCATAACAGTCAGTGTGTTTTTTTTTTTTTTTTTTTTTGTCAGTAATTTGTCGGCTTACACCCTCAACCCCCTCCCACACAATCACCTACCAATCTCCCTTCTACATTAGATTTCACTGACTTGTTTAACTGATTTGTGCTAAAATACATTTCCAAATGGTGGTCACTATGCTCTGCTAATGGCCTGAAAGTTATAAGAGGATAATTACCACATAAAAAAAATTAAAATTGCCATAACTTCTCTTTTTGTTCTTCAAATATTTTACTCTGTAGTACACTCCCATAGAAGCACATTCATCAAGTCAGAGAGGAAAAGGTCTCCTATTGACAAGGAGGGTCAGAGAGTTCACAGCAATGTGATATATTGGATGAGGAGCCAATTAACCTCTTCAGGTCTTTTTCTTTGACCGCAAAAAAGAAGTAGTAGATTAAACACTACTACCCCACCTAAAATGTCAAAAAAGACGGGTAGGAGATTAAACAACACTACCAAATGCTGCCTCCCCCACCTAAAATGTCTCTTTCTCTCTCACACACAAAGTCACATGCAGACTTATATACACACACATTCACAAACACTAACCCACTAACCACTCCCAACTAGAAAAAACCCCAAAGGTCTTTTATTGTGTTGACCCTATAAAAGGGTAATTTCCTGAAGGTGCAGGAACCATAAACATTAGGAGAGAGAATGCTAAAAAGACAAGACGGTTGTCCGTCCATCCTCTGATCAATGGGAAGTGTGTGGGAAGTTTTTTTACTATTAATTAACCTTGTGAACACCTGTGTCTGAGACTACTTTCATTCTTTCCTGTTCAAGAGGATGAAAGAGGGATAGAATAAAGGAAGAAAGCAAGCTCATGTTGAAAACGTTTTCTTTCCTGTTTTGTAAACATAAAATAAAAAGTGAGGAAGTTAAAGTGCTGTAGAAATAACATTAAATGTAGTCCATTTTTTTGGGTGGGTGGGTGGGGTGGGGTGGTGTGTGTTTGTGTGTGTGTGTGTGTGTGTGTGTGTGTGTGTGGGGGGGGGGGGGTTAGGTGGTGCTAATAAACGTTCAATGGAACTGAAGTCTATTATACCCAGGGTACAATTTCACTGCTCTCTCAAGAATGCCTCTCTTTCTTTCATTCATTCTCTTTCCTCTTCCCACGGTTCAGTGCTTCTCCTCCACTACTGGAGCAATTCCAGACCCAGACAAGCAGGTACTGAAGTCATCATTTGCAACAAATAAAACTGTATATTTGAACATAATAAATAAAGCTCTTTACAGTAAAAAAATAATATACATATAATACTGACAACTCAAAAGTTGTGTAGTATTTTGTAGCAAACTTGAAATATTTTAAAGACTATGTTATAAAGCTACATAAAGCTATATAAAGCTCCTTCCAACTACATTTAAAGAAAAATTTTAAAAGTTGCACACAGAACATAATACATCTGAACGTGAGATATATAATTTGATGGTGATGAAATTGAGGCACTATTATAGTTAAAGGGTTAGTTCACCCAAAAATGTTCATTACATTCATCACGTTCATCACGTACATGTTCGGAACACAAATGAAGATACTTTTTATTTAATCTGAGCTGGATCACTCCTTCATAGACTGCCTAAGGGACTGGCTCTTGACGGCCCATAAAGTCATTAAAGAAAATGTTTAAATATTCCATGTGCCTACAGTGGCTCAATTATAATTATTATAGTTTATCAAGCAACAGACTACTTTTGTGCGAAAAAAAAAATATAAACATAAATAACGAATTTATTCGACTATTCCATTACTTCCTTATGGGCGCATGCGTTAGAACTGAGATGACGACGTTCTTCTTCGACTACTTCTTGTTACCGGCTGCTCACCGCTTAGGAGTATTACCGCCACCTACAGTATAAGATGACGTGCTGATATAGCTGGAAGCACAAAACTTTCTGTTTACAAGCAGAGGAAGATCGGCAAAACTTTCTGTTTACAAGCAGAGGAAGATCTGCCCTGTACATACGCCTTTCATTTACCGTATTTCATCTTCAGTTCTCACATGTGCCCATAAGGAGTAATGGAACAGTCGAATAAAGTCGTTATTTATGTTTTTTCTTTAATGACTTTATGGGCCGTCAAGAGCCAGTCCCTTAGGCAGTCTGTGGAGTGAGTGCCAGCTCTCAGATTTAATCAAAAAATCTTTATTTGTGTTCCGAAGATGAACGAAGGTCTACGTGGTTGGTACAGCATGGGGGTGAGTAATTAATGACTTTAATTTTCATTTTTGGGTGAACTAAACCTTTAACAATTGGAGAAATGCTTTTGCTGTATATTGCACTTTACATTTCTGTGGATTGTTGAGGAAGAGGGCATTTTGGGTATTGTCTGGTAATTGCAACCACCAGAGAGTATCCAGAAACTCCAGCCTTTCCAGGAATGTGGTTAAATATGCGAATAAATATTGAAACACTAAAAATACAAATTTTAGTTCTTTCTCTCATTACTGTCTTAACAGTCTTGTTGTCCAGATAAAACAAGGCAGACTATTTGACCAATTTTCAAAGATGGATCACAACATTACAAACTTTTATTTCAAGCACAGAAATTATATATATATATATATATATATATATATATATATATATATATATATATATATTATTTCAAGCACAGAAATTATATATATATATATATATATATATATATATATATATATATATATATATATATATATATAATGATTTTAGCTTGAGTTAATGGTTAATGGTTTGTAGCACGTAAACAAATACTTAAAAAATCCCTATGGGAGAAAACTGTTTCTACAATTTGAGTAAAAAACATTTCTACAAATTGAACTGAAGAAGAGAAGACCAGGGTAATGACTTTAAACCAGGCTGTTTGCTTTGTTCATCCAGTCAATGAATACTGACATGCTTAGACATATTCAAATGCATGCAGTCTTCAGGAGTTTTTGTGAGTGTTTTTACATAAATGTGGTTCTACCACACACGTACATTACTTTACATTTTTACACACACTGTAACATACATTATCGACAAATTGGCAGATAAAATCCTCTACATTCAATTTAATTTAATTTCCTACAGTAAGTTAGCATGTTGATCTGCCAGTTGTGGGTCTTTCATGCAGAGAACTCTCCTCGTGTGTTTGCAGTTTGCATTATAATGCATTTAAAATTCGAATGGCCAAACGCATCATTACAAGTTCACAATGCTGTTTCAGATAAATATAATTTGGATAACATTGAATAAATGTATTTTCGCTGCAGGTTAGATGCTGATAATTAATCATTCAAACCCCCTTATCTAATGGTGCATTCAAGTCCTCCTGAGAAGTCATGTTTAAGACATCAGGTCACTTGTTGGAGCAAGATGGTGGTGTACCTTATTTAATACAGCACGGTTTTTAAACTCTACTTCTAGAAAAGTAAGAACAAAGAATGTGTATCAGGTGTGTTTTACTTTTAATGTTTTTAATTCAATTTATGAAGCCACTGTAAACTTATTGGTATATATTATATGTTTTATGACAATGCTATTATATTTTGTGCATAATTAGTTTATTTTGTTGTAAATAAAAAAGTTTGACAATGTCACAGGCTAATTACGCAATACTGTGGTATTCCACCACATTTCTCATTGATATACCTCCAAATCGGAAAGATCAGGGCTTTAAGAAAATCCAGAGCTTTCCACTCATATTTATTACTACTGTGGTGGTGTCTCATGTGCAGTTCAACTTAGTAAATATGATCTTTTCGAACATGACTTAAAATATGAATGCACCATAAACCTTTCTACTTAACTGTTGGAACTTGCACATTCGCCATGTTTGTAGTTTTTAACAGTTCACCACCTTGGAATTATAGAGGTTCTATCTGCATTCTGAGCAGTTTTGAGAATACAAGCTTTAAAAGTAGAGAATAAGATTATGTGAATAACTCAATTTTGACAAAAATGACAGATAGAACCTTATAATTCCAAGGTGACAAGTCTTTGTCAGTGCTATCTGGGGAAAAGTAGAATATCCAAGTATCTTTGGAATACAGATTTCAACATATCTACGATTTGGGACACACTAATTTTGAATACTATTTAGGTCAGATAGTATCCGAATTTGGATGCAGCACATCATTGGATTGCAACAGGCAGTGTTTTGGGTGATGTGCATTTGAATAATAAACTTCAGAGTGGATGGAGATACGATTTTCACCCATTTCTTAAATTCTGCTCTGTACTGCATACAAAACTATTTAATTCCACCAGAATGGACTGCCGATCGCAACACATTATTATCAACTGGTACCGCTTTTGACATACTGTTTCCACTTGTCTGTCTGTGAGGCCATTTCTAAATATTTTTAAGAACTGGTTATGGGTAAGTTTAGAGGTAGGAGTGGGATTTAGCTGCTCAAATATATTTTTAATGCTATATTGTTACCTAAAATTTGTCAATTTCCTACACATTTCTGTCCCATATCCTTTTTTATATAAAATGGTTGTTTGGTTTTCTGGGGTCAGGGTTAGGGATCTACAATTTAGCTATAAAATGGTAAAAGGTAAATTATACAACTATCTTTGATATAAAATATTTGTGAATATTTTACCTTTCTTTAAATGTTGTCAATATTGTACATTTCAGGATCTACAAAAATGTATGTTTTGCACCTGAAAATGTTACATATTGATACCTACGTATTAACAATGCATTAAGCATTAAGCCAACTCTGGAGAATTTACAATAAGCTGTGGAAAACCATTTTAAGTGTGAAAAGAAGTGTCGCCATTGGATTTTGGCTTGCTTAGTAGGGAACATTTATTTTTATATTTAACAATATTATTACAACATTATTTTCCTCTTACTTTCTCATAAAGCTGCTTTGAAACAATCTGTATTGTAAAAAAGCGCTATGTAAATAAATGTGACTTGACTTGATTTAACTAAACAGCCACCAGAGAAATGTGAATTGCAGCTATTATTTATGTATTTATTTATTTATTTATTTATTATTAATAATAAAAAACACTTTAGGGTTGGTGTAATTCAACAATGCTGAGCATCTCTGTTGAGTTATATCAGGAAAATATGCACCATCACATATGGGATATACAGAGAGAAAACAAGGAGCACAGAGGTCAGAAGATGCCCCCTTTTTCATTGTCAGCCATCTCATTTTTGGTGCCAAAAAGAAAAATAATGTCAGCAAAGCATGAATATAAATTAATTCATTTCATGAATTATTTATATGGACAGATTGCCATTTAAAATGAGGCCACAACAATGATCTGTGAGCCAAAGGGGAACCAAAAAAAAAAAAAGGTTATGGCTCAGATGTTATTTTTTGAAATTGAAAAATGAAATGGAGGCACACATGCATATATAAAGCTTTAGTCTTATTAGCAGTCTTTAGATAGCTTTGGACCCATCATATTCTTTTAATAGTATTTAGAGTTATGCATAAAACATTTATTAATCTCCTGACCAAAAAAAGTAAATGTAAATGTCGAAACAAACTACATTTTTGAGTAAAGAAAATATGTAAGGATTTAAGAGTGTAAGTGTTTGTATAAATACATCTGGGTTATTGTATGGCACCATATTGCTCAGATGGCCCCGTTTAATAAAACGTTAGCGTGCTAAAACTATATATAGCTTTTTTATACAAGTGAACAGATAGTTTTCATTTTTCTGCTTTTAGGTAATAGACAGGAAAGGTACTGTACAAAGTAAAATGGACTACTGTTGTATGTATTGATAAACCTTTAAAACACACATTGGTAACACTTTACAATAAGGTTCATTAGTTAACATTAGTTAATGTATTTACTAACATGAACTAACCATGAGCAATACATTTGTTACTGCATTTGTTCATCTTTGTTAATGTTAGTTCATGAAAATACAGCTGTCCATTGTTTGTTCATGTTAGTTCATGGTGCATTAACTAATGTTAACAAGATTTTAATCAAGTATTAGTAAATGTTGAAAATAACATTAACAAAGATTAACAAATGCTGTATATGTGCTATTCATTATTACTACATATTACCTAATGTAGTTAACTAATGTTAACTAACTGAACCTTATTGTAAAGTGTTACCCACACATTATTCCATAACATTTTAATTAGGTTTATAGTTTAAGGAAACTATAGTCAGTTCTCTTATCACTCTTATTGTGACAAATTTGCAAGATTTGCATAGAATTTTGGAGCCTATGGATCAGCCATCTGTCAAGATATTGTCTGCTGTTGTGGACTTGATTTTTAATTTCAGAAATAGTCCTGTATCATAACAATTTTGTAGTGTTTATATTTCTAAATATAGTTTTAGTTTCTTGTTTCTTGTACAATCAACTGTAAGATTGTGCTCCTGAATTACTTTAATAACTGTTTCTTGATCCTGGTGGTTCCAATGTGTCCCTAAAGACATTGTGAGTCTGCATGAGCATACTCATAAGCAAACTCATATCTGCACTTTTGTATATGTATTATTTTTGCTCTTTTTTAATGTATGCAATGGGCACTTTTACACTTTTCAGTACACTAGCTAAATACCCTATTATTATGGGGAGCATGTAGGACATGCTTTTGTTGTAGCCGTGGGGGGCTGCACTGCTCAAACTGTGATAGGAGTCTTGTGCCTGGCTCTGTCCCCCAGGAGTATTCTGAATGAGGGTGTCAGCTTGCGGTCTGTACCCCCCATTTTCCCAACACACACCATTCCTCTGTCCCGTGTCCTCCCCACTTATGCTTTCCGATCTCCTGGGATAAGGGGGCCAGAACAAAGAATGAGCGAGGCGGCACAGGCTGGGATAGGCTGTTTGAATGGGGTGGGGAGCTCTGTGGCCCCTGTCTTATTAGAAGGGTCGTGAATGTGTCAGAATGATTAATTTGCAGAGGTGCACAGGAATACCCTTGAGCCACATTTATCCAGAGTCTGAGCTCTCTGGCACACACATCCCCTGATGTGTTTAGTTGATATTTGGAAAATGAAGAAAAAGAAAATATGAATCAAAATGCATGCAAATAAAACTATATAATTGTATAGAAGTTTTGACCTAGCTATATTACTCAAAAACTACAACAACAGGTAATAACATTACTAAATCTTTAAAACAATTCTGACATTTAAGTGTAAAATGTTTTATACCCTCCCCCATCCATGCATCATTCAGTAGCAGAGAACTAAATGTCATTATTTATAATGTTTTTTTTTTGTTTTGTTTTTAAAATCATATTCTTTTCACCACTGAACATCACCCTTTACCATCAAACTATCTTTAATCAACATATGTCAAAATACTGCTCATACAACTACAATAGAGCTTTAATAGATCAGAAGACAATGTAGATATCTTTAATGGAATAGTAATCTTCAGGGCTTAAAGGGTTAGTTCACCCAAAATGAAAACTGTCATCATTTACTTACACTTACATTTTCATTCCAATGCCGTTAAGACTTTCGTTTATCAACAATGGAGGGACATTCATAAAAAATATCTTCATTTGTGTTCCGAAGATGAACGGAATTCTTACGGGTTTGGAACAACATGAGGGTGAGTAAATAATTTTCATTCTTGGGTGAACTATCCCTTTAACTTTAACCCCCTAACCACTGCGGTGCGTGTGATAATACTAAAGAGACAGGCAGCATGGTACGTTTGCTATAGTCTCTGTCACTCTGTTGACACAATCTCTGAACTTGTTGCTAAGAGCTTAAAGGGCACCTATTATGCCCCTTTTTTATAAGATGTAATATTGGTCTCAGGTTCCCCAGAATGTATTTGTGAAGTTTTAGCTCAAAATACCCCATAGTTAATTTATTATAACCATTTGAAAATGTCATTTTTGGGCCTGTTTTAAAATGAGCTGTTTTGGGGTATGACCACCTTAAAGTGCAAATGAGCTACATATCCCGCCCTGCTTTGGATGAGGGCGATAATTTGATACCTAATGCAGTCGGGTCTGAGAATCAGAGAAACCGAATCTTGTTCTGATGTATGCTCATTCCAGCCGAGTTTCAATTGGAATGATGGTATGAAATAACTACGGCAGACTGCTGGCCAGCACTAATGAGCACTGCACGCTGACGAATTTTTCAACTACATACACATTACTGATATAAAGTTTGCAAAGTACAGCGAAATATACAGTTATGCGAGGACCTGTTGTGTAGTGTTTACTTGTCATATAGTCAAGTCAAGTCAAGTCACATTTATTTATATCGCGCTTTTGACAATACAATTGTGTCAAAGCAGCTTCACAGTGATAACATGAAAGTAGTACAACACAGATCAGTAATATTTTTAAATATTAAATATTAAATAATAAATAACCCAACTCAGCACCAAGCCAAAAGCAGGCAAAGCAAGCAACATGGCAATGACCAAAACTCCATCAGATTGGATGGAGAAAAAACCTTGGGAGAACCCAGCTAAGTTCGGAGGCAGTTCTCCTCTGGCTCACATTCATATTGTTAATATATAAATATGAAATATAAATTTTGTTTATATATATATAAATTGGAGACCATAACATTGTATCACCAGTGTTGAGTAATTTCTTCCAGGCTTGAGAGTCGGTCTCTTCAGGCGTGCGGCACTCTCAATCCCTCTGGGAGGCTGTGAGTACAAACTGTACCTGACAACACCATTTTCTCGAACAGCGTGTCCAAGATAACAGCGAGAAAGGCAGATGGGAATGAGTTCAGCATAGCTGATGTTCATAATGATTTCCATTGTGCCAGGAGTCGATGTTAGAAGAACACTACTCTTACACAAACTCTCGGCAACCCAAAACTCTCCGCAACCCGACCAGTACGTGCAGAACCGTTTGACTAAGGCTGTCGAACCCCACGTGCGGGTACAATGCAGGATCAGTGGCAGACGTTCTGATATGCATAACAAGGAATAAAAGGTAAGTATTATGTGAATGCTGAGCTGAAGAATGCGTCTTTAGTCTAGTTTTAAACTGTGGCAGCGAGTCAGAGCCTCGGCAGTCGCATCGGGCAGGCTGTATTTCAGGTTTTGGAGCAGAATAGCCAACACCTTCCTCCTTCTAGTGGACTTAGGATATTCCTAGGAATGACCAGAAGCCTTGAATTTAGTGATCTTAAGGGAACGACCTGCCTGAAATGTAGGGCGAAAGAAGAGGTTCTGTTAAGTAGCATTTTGGACTTAGGACAAACCGCTGCTAGGGCTTTATGGGTCGTTAGCAGTCTTTTGTAGTTGATCCGGGAACTGATTACTATCGGTAACCATGTAGAGATGATGAATCGGGCTGTACTATGGATTATTTTCTCTGACCTCAGTTGGACTTAGCGGCTAGAATTTTGGAGCTTAACTGTAGCTTGTTTATTGCAGGATGCAGAACAACCAGCTAATAAAGCATTACAGTAATCTAGTCTCGAGGTCATAGATGCATGAACCAACTTCTCTGCATCAGAAACAGATAACATGTCATGCGCTTTAGCAATGTTTCTAAGGTGGAAAAAGGCTGTTCTTGTAACATATGAAATATGATTTTCAAAAGACAAGTTGCGGTCTAGTATAACACCCAGGTCTTTTACTGTAGTGGATAAAGTAACAGGACATCCATCATATATTAAAGTTGTATTGTAAGAGGTTTTGTGAGTAGTTTTTGGACCAATAAGTAATACCTCCGTTTCATCTCTGAATTTAATAGCAGGGAGTATGCTACGTCATCCAGCATTTTATATCTTTCAACACTCGGTCAATTTAGATGAGTTAAGTGTTTTTGATCATGGTCGTAATGAAAATATATAATTGAGTATCATCAGCATAGCAGTGGAAATTAATTCCATGTTTTCTTATAATGTTACCAAGTGGCAGCATATATATTGAGAATAGCAGAGGGCCTAAAACAGATCCTTGCGGTACTCCATGGTCTACTGGCGGACTTATACTATCATCTTTCCCCCATTTAAACAAACAAACTAGAACGAGACTCAGATATGGGTGCAAATCTAAAACCAGCTTCAGTGCCTGTCCCTGAACACCAGTGTACGTTTGTGTGTGGTCGATCCAAGAGCTATTTCTCACTACCATAGGTCCAACCGTAGCACTAAATTTGAGACAAGTACTACGGAGCATCCACAGCCTCTAGTACAGAAGCTAAAAGTAAGTCATCTGCTAAATTTTGGCTGTGCAGCAGTTTTCTCTACCATGATTGCGGTCTGAATCCTGACTGGAACTTTCATAGATATACATTTTCTTGCGAAAAAGAGCACAATTGAGCGGACACAACTTTTTCTAGCATTTTTGACATAGATGGAAGATTAGAAATGGGTCTGTAATTTGCTAGTGATTTGAGTTCTTAATTGCGGTCTCTTGATAATTAGAGGTTTGAACCCACCTACAGCTTGAATATTTTTGGAACATGACCTAAAGATAAAGACGAGTTAATAATATTGAGGAGAGGCTCTCCCACTGGACAGGCAGTAGCTCCTCTTTCAGGGTCCAGTTTAGTGGGTTTGTTGTCTAATGGACATGTTGTTGGTTTAGAAGCAATGTGAAGAAGTTTACTTAGCTCTTCCTGTCCTATCGCTGTAAAGCGGTGTAGTTGTTCTGAAGGGCCATAACTTAGGCTTAATCACGAGACACCATAGATGATTGTACATTTATAATTATGTTGTGGATGCTTTCTATTTTCTCATTGAAGAATTCCATAAAATCATTACTACTAAACTGTAACGGTATATTTAGCTCTGGTGAGGTCTGTTTATTTGTTAGAGTCTAGCCACGGTGTTAAAGAGAAAAAACATTGGATTATTTTGGTTACTCTTCTATTAGTTTGCCCGAAGATTGCTCAGCCCTGGCTGTTTTTAGAGCCTTTTTATAGCGCAGACATGCTGTCTTTCCCACGCGACTCCAAAGTACCTCAACCAAGTTTGTTTCCATTTTGACTTCTAAGTTGCGAGTTTCTCTCTCTGATAGCATGCGTATCACTGTTGTACCAGGGTGCTTTCAGTTTTCTCTCTAACCTTTTTTAATCTGATGGTGCAACAATATCTAAAGTACTAGAGAAAATGGTACTCAAACTGCTGACCATTTCTCTAACTCATCTGTTTGTTTGGGTTCATTTAGCAGCTATAATCAGGTCAGCTATTTGAGAATTTATCTATAGTGGTTGGAAGGATCATTCTGCCTTTTCTATAACGTGGCGCAACCGTGACATATTTGGCAGTACGTACTATGCAAGTCACCATGTAACTACGAGGCCACTGTGCGTTTTGCGGTATAACATGTTGATATAGTAGTCCTGTCAATCGATGGGCTGCATATGATATAGTTGAAATCTAGTGTATGTAGTTTAGACGATGAGTGGGGCCCACTGACCGTTTTGTCCGACCCCAAAGGAGTTTAATAAGCTCTGTAAACGCAACCCCCTAAAGACACCATTCGTATTATCTACGTGTATGTTAAAATCTACAACAATTATTGCTTTATCGACATTTGTAAAAATTCAACAAAAGTCTAAAAACTCTGTTAGGAATTCAGCATATGGCCCTGGAGGTCTATATACACTAGCCAAGGCTGAGATAATATGGATTTCTTTCTTACATCTAAGGTCGTAACATTTAACACAGTACTTCAAATGAATTAAACTCTGTGACTTGTTTCTGAGTAACGTTAAAAATATCTTTATAGATTGTTGCAACACCGCCGCCACGGCCGATAAACGAGGCTCATGCTATAACAGTATCCTGGTGGACTAGACTCATTTAGACCGAAATACTCATTTGTGTTTAAGCCAGGTTTCAGTAAGGCACAGAACATCAAAATTACTTATATCTGTGACCATTTCATTAACAATAACCGCCTTAGGTGTCAGCGATCTAATGTTTAGAAGACCTAGCTTTAAAAATTGTTTTTGTTCACTGATATTTAGATTTTCTGGTTTAATTACAATAAGATTTTTGCTAAGATCTTACACTAGATTTATTGTTTGGCTTCACTAAACGAGGAATGGACACAGTTTCTATATAATGCTCCACACTATGCATATTAGTTAAATTAGGACAGCAGAGGCTGTGATTTCGACTTTGACTTATTAGTCATGTGGTGCGTAACGTCTCGAGAGATGTTGTCCGAACAGAACACCCGCTGCGGAACTTCTGCTGGGGTGGAGTCCGTCTGCCCGATGCAGTGCCAGGTCGCTCCCAAAACAAATGCCAATTATTTACAAAGAGCAGTTTCTGTTCATTACACATTAACATTAACCATTCATTGAGCGCAAAAAGTCTACTGAACCTTTCCTGTCCTTGTCTGTACGTCGGAAGCGTCCAGACACGATGATCATTGCTTTAGGCGCTGTGGTGCGTACCGTCTCGATCAGCTCAAATAGTCCTTTTTCAGAACCTCGGTCTGTCGCAGCCTTATGTCAGTCGCTCCCGCTTCACAGCACAACAGCTCCGAATGCAGCTTGTCACCGCTTGCACGATCTCGGGAACCTGAGCGGCGATATGAGGACCCGGGCACCAGGGAAGCAGTGAGTTCGCACCTTACCTTTCCCGAGTTCAGCGCGGACATGACGGACCATGGATGTGCCGATGATCACGGCGTCGTCGCGTTCGGTTAAAAATAAGACAGCCGATGAGGGCCACGCGTGGAATGCTCAGCGGGCTAAAGGCTGAGTAGCCTAGATTCGGAAAATTGGATCTAAGTAGCGATATCAAAGTAATCAAATTGTTTTTTATAAGGAATAGTATTGAGGATAAGTTCACATGATATAAAAACAGAAAGTGCTTGTTTATAAATGAGTGGTAAAGAAGAAAATCAAGGATAAGTGAAGAAATTCTCCGAAGCTACAAACACAAATATAGGTGCTTCAGTCCTGTCCAGGAACCCGCGGCTGCATGTCCATTGCACATGGCTCCTCAACCCATGGAAGACGCATCTGTGGAGACAACAAGATGCCTGGAAACTCGCTGAAATGGGGACACCGGCACGAAGAAGCTGAGGTTCGTCCATGGAAGAAGGTCTGGCGGCAGGTCTGGGTCACTGAAACCCAGAGCGTGCCGCGATGCCATGCCCACCTCGGGACTCGATCGTGAAGCCACATCTGAAGCGGTCTCATATGAAGCAGTCCGAGCGGCGTTGCTGCGGCTGCGGATGCCATATGCCCCAGGAGCCTCTGAAACAGTTTCAGTGGGACCGCACTCTTGCCTTCAATTTGGCGAAGACAAGCCAGCAGTGAGAGCGCGCGCTAGTTCGTGAGCTGTGCGGACATAGCGACCAAGTCTATCTCCATGCCGAGAAAAGAGATCCTCTGCACGGGGCAGAGTTTGCTCTTCTCCCAGTTGACCCCGAAGGCCCAGACGGGACAGATGCTGAAGCACCAGGTCTCTGTGTTCGCAAACCTGATCTCGAGAGTGTGCTAGGATCAGCCAATCGTCGAGGTAATTCAGGATGCGAACCCCGTGTTCGCGAAGGGGAACAAGGGCTGCCTCGACGATCATTGTGAAGACGCGAGAGGGACAGAGCCAACCCGAATGGGAGAACTGCATACTGATATGCCTGACCTTCGAAAGCAAACCAAAGAAAGGGTCTGTGTCGAGGTAAAATGGAGACATGGAAGTACGCGTCCTTCAGGTCTAACGCTGCAAACCAATCCTGGGGCCGAATGCATTCGAAAATGCGTTTGGCCGTGAGCATCTTGAACGGCAGTCTGAGAAGAGTATGGTTCAACACGCGGAGAACTAGGATCGGTCGTAACCCACCGGTCTTCTTGGGGACAATGAAGTAGGGGCTGTAGAACCCTGACTTCATCTCGGCTGGAGGGACCCGTCTCGACTTGCACCCTTCGCCAGCAGGGTAGCAATCTCCGCTCTCAGGACCGGGGCATAGCCACCGACCATCATATAGCGGACACCCCGGAAACGGGGAGGAGACCGCGCCAAACTGAATCGCGTAGCCGAGCCTGATCGTTGTGACAGACCCAGCAGGATAGGCCTGGGAGCTCTAGCCAAGCTCCCAGGAACTGATCCAGAGGGATTAACCGATCCACAGGCGTCCCCCGGAGGGGCAGCAGAGCAGAGCGACCGGCAGGCCGTGGGGAGTACTCCCCGCGAGAGCACCGTCGAGCTCTGCTCCCCGACAGAGGAGACCAGGGGAAGGACCAGCGTTCCACGGGGGTCTGCTCTGCCGGGGGTCTGGCGACAGAGAGGGAGGGGAGCGGCGTGGTCCGAGAGACGACGGCCGCTCCCTTCCGCACTCTGGAGACAGAGGAGAACGGAGAGCGGCGAGTGTGCGCCCCGTGCTGCTCTGTGTGCTCAGTGATGGAGTGCAGCTCTTCGGAGAAAGATTCTCCCCAGCCCTCCACCGGGGGAAGGAGTGGGCCTGCGACCACTCCCTGAAGAACTGCAAGCCATATCTGAGCTGCCCGTAATGGGGAGTGAGCAGCGGCGAGCTCAGGCTGGTGCCAGCAGGCGGCTGCCTCCTGCGACCACCTCCACGTGGCGGTCGCAGGAGGGCGCATTCGGCGGCAAGCGGGTCTGAGGCGTCTGAGCCCGCAGCTGGTTTTGGCAGCAGAAGGCCGCAGGGTCAGAGCAAAAAAGCCACAGTCCACTTCGGGGCGGCCAAGAACTGTTGGGCAGTGTCTCCGACCGCACCGCCGAAGAGGCCAGCCTGGGATATGGGGAAGCTGAGAGAACTGGTTCACTCAGCCTTGCGCACATCAACCAGGTTAGCCAGAAATGTCTGACCACGCATGTGGACATCATCTGACTCAGGGAGCATGCGGTTACCTTCGTCGCTCGTAGAGCAAAGACGGTGATGGCAGGCAGCTCAAGGATGAGCCCTGAATCAGCCCTACCCTCGTGCATGTCACTGCACACCCTGAGGATGGCAATAACACACAGTGAGGTGGCAGCCTCAGCTCTATAGGTCCCGGCCACCGGAGTAGACAAGAACCTACGGCATTGGAGGGGTGCTTAGGGTTGCCACGCCAGGTGGAGGCGCTGTGGGGACACATGAGTGTTGCCACAGAACACTTCACAGGGGGAACCCCAGTGGACCCTAGACTGCGGCCTCTACAGAGGGCAGAGAGAGGCGGAAGAGGCCGCTGAGCAGTCGCGAAAGTCAAAGGAGACCTCCACGATCTCATGGCCTCTTCATGCACATCCGGGTAGAAAGGGTTTGGGTTCGCCACCCCCAAAACCGATCATTAGCCTAAAGTGCTTGGGACATGGCAGAATTTTCCACACAAACCCAATACTCGTGGCAGCCCAGGAAGCATAGCTGTGAACTCTGAATCTAACTCGCTGTGCCAGCACATCCGAGGACAGCAGCAGAGACAAGCCAAATCCAGAGAACTACAGCTCACCTTCTGATGCGGCGATAATATGATTTCATCAGCTGGGGGACCGAATGGAGAACGCGGGCCCTCTTTAATTTTTTTGCAGCCGCGCACTCACTCTGGGCCACGTGGGTTGCAACGCGAAAGACGGGGTGTAGACTGAGGAATTTTCGTCGGTTAAATTCCACACCTGACGTCTCTGCACAATACATTGCGATGGTCACATTCCCACTGAGAGAACCTGACACACCCACGAGCGCCGTCTGAGCGTGATCAAAGCCCAAACACGTCAAACAGCGCTCGCGCCCATCAGCTGAATCCATCAGAATACCGCACTCAGAAATACAAAAAAGACGTGCCGCGTGCACACTCTTTAGTGAGAGGAAAAAACTGGGATGTTGAAGCGACCAGGGAGAGACACACACACTGGCAGACCACTGCTCAGATCGCAGGCAATGTGAAACTCGCTGGATACCGCCGTCACACCAACACCAGAGAGTTAGCTCGTCTTGAAGAGGTGAGTCACAGTAGTAACTCAAATTGTGTGGCTTGTGGAATGAAGAAGTTCTCTTGGCTCTGAAGCGAAAACATACTGTGGTTGCGTCCGCTTCCTCCTTTTATACCACGAGGGGAGGCGGAGATACGCTATGCAAAATCCGCAGACCCAAGGCATTTGCACGCCATTGGCTCGTTATTAAATTCTCGAAGAGGATTGGCTTTCTATGCTAAACCCCATTCTCCGTCACTCTTGACGTAACTCGGAGTGACTATGAAAGGGAACGGAAGTTGTGTAAGGTTAATCTGAAATGTTGGGTCAAATGTATTTAGTAGTATAAACAGCAAGAAATGATGATTAAAAACAGCTAATACAAGGTTTAAATGGAGCGCACAGCCTTGGAGCAAACAAACACACAGCACAGCAGGCAGCGAGGCAGACAGAAGCAAACGATCAGCGATCAGCCAGGAGCAGAGGATTGTTCTGTACAACAAAGGAACATGGAACTTAAGACAGGAAAATGGAGACAGCTACAAGCAACAACGACCGACTTTGTTAAGGCTATCTTACATCCCAGACCGGGCTATGTGCCCAAGGTGCCATCTAGTACGGCACGGTCAGTGGTTCTTCAGGCCTTTCATCCTCCACCTCATGGGATGGCGGAAGAGGGGAGACTTCACCTGCTCTGCCCAGTCAGAGCCCTAAGGGTTTAATTGGAGAAGTCTTCTCAGTGGAGGAAGTCAGACCAGTTGTTGGTGTGCTTTTGTTCACCCAAGAAAGGGCTGCCTGCATCCAAACACACAATCAGTAATTGGATTGTCCAGGCTATAGCCGGGTGCGCAATTTGCCTGGAGCCTGGCGCCTCACGTCCTGAAGTGTGCCTGGTCTCCCAGCTTCACATTAGGGCAGGCACGATGTGGTATAGTGGGTATTTCGTTCTCCAAGGTGTCATCAGGACGATGACGCAGTGCGAGTTCCTCGAAGGGGAACGTCTCGGGTTACGACTGTAAACCATGCATTATCTCTTGGGGTTGTTCTTGGGGTTGTCCCCCTTGTTCCCTGAGAAGGGAATGAGACACTGCATCTCGTCGCCATACCTATCATGGGCAAAGCGCTTGCTTCATCGCAAAAGAGCTGATGTGTGTGTGCTCTGGGCGTCCCTTTGTAGCTTCTGGTAATGCAGTCGTCTACTATGCCATGACGCAGCACCAATCAGAATTGGACAGATTTCATTCATGCTTCAGACAGGAGATAGTTTCCTCAACAAAATCTTTTGAGGAAGGTTGTGAGCTGCAATCATGCTTTTAATCCAATAATTTGGATTTTAATCATGTCCTTAAAATAAATATATTTCCATGTTTATAATCAATATTAATTTTAAGTATACTGGAAAATATATAGAATAATATATTGTGTTAATATATTACAATAATACAAAAGGAATTGCTTTTTTTGGTTTCTGGTTTTCTGTTAGAATGTGTAGTGTAAGCGGCCCCAAGTTAATAACTAATGATCTTTGCAATAGAAATAAGTCAATCAAAACTAACTTTAGTTGAATAATAACTTTATTCTAGAGCTGCTGTAAAGCCAAAACAATCTCTGTTACGTTAATTTCATATTATCACTGCAAAGCTGCTTTGAAACAATCTATATTGTTAAAAGAGCTACATAAATGAAGGTGAACTTGACGACTTTTCCTTTATTGAAAAATATGTTACAAATTTTTTATCAATGTTATACTAATGTGAATTTCCTTGAATTTCCCAAGCACGTGTTCCTCAAAGTTGTAAGTTGTTAGTACAAAGACATACAAAAGAGTTTTGGTACAACAGCAGACTGTTTTGTTAGAAGTCACCATTATGGTGATCAGGATTTTCTTTAGTTAGGCACTTGACTTTTTAATGTTAGCTTCTCTCTGGCTTCTGTAACTGTGTGCCTTTAAAGGTCCCCTGACATGGGGTAATTTTATAATTTTATAATGTTTTCTAGGTTGCCCTTATAGTGTTAGTATGTTTTTTAGATTAAAAATAGTCATAATTTAGTAATAAAAGGCATTTTTCTGTTTGAAGGGGCGTGTCTGCTGTGGGATTCAGTGTAACCGCCCACTGCTGTTATTGGCTGACATGCTTGCATATGAAATAGCTACATATTACATGTGAAACTCTCTCGAATACTTTTACTACAGCTATTATACGTTTTTACTATTAAAGCTATTGTGATTACCGAATCGTGAGAAGTTTTTAAAGTTGTTGATTTTTTTCAAGAGTTTAAGTCAGAAGTGCCTCTAATTGAAGCCCAATTACGAACATACATGTTTATGGAACTTTATGAGATGTTGAATGAATGTTTGTTGTGCAACAAAATAGATCATGCATTTGTATCAATGATCGTCATTGTGTATCATCCAGGCACACAGTGCAACATGTAAGGTCAAAGAAAGAACATGACAAAGAGAGACATCAGTGTTGGGTGCGATTTTATTAGGCCACTATTAGGCCACATGTTTATAAGGCCACTGATATGGTTGTGGAGTTATTTCCCAGATTATTACCAGAGATGACACAGTTTTAAAGCTTCATAAGATAAGGTATCAGAAGAGCTCAGCAATAAATAAATTAAATGGTAATGGTTTTTATTTATAGAATACTCTATCTGCTCTTCTGTTGGAAATAAGTGTTGCTGTAATCATTCAGGTGTTCTGGAATTTTGGGTTTTACAGTAAAAGTTGAACCTTAAACTAATATGTTTTTTTTTGTAAATTTATATTTTGTTTGTAATTTAAAAAAAATATTTTTATTGCAGTGACATTCAACAAATGATAACAAAAGGGAGTTTTAAAGCATTGCAATGTACAAAAGGAAAAGCACAACTAAATGCTTTGGAATTCCATTTTGCACGGGCAGGAGTGCAGACATGTCAACAAGCGCAAATGTACTGTGGTTACTATTCGGGAGGAAATGTGTTCAACTGACATTGAGATATTGTCAGATATCCCTTCGTCCATTTTATTTGCCACGGGAATTTCCACAAATTTGTATAATCGTTGTGTATATTCGTCCGAAATGTAACAACGTCATTACATTGAACATTGTATCGGATGTTGTTCAAGGACTTCAGAATATTTCACCAGAGGTGCCAAATTTTACTTTTGGAGATTTGAATCATGTGTACCTTAAAAAGACCCAGCCAAATTTATATCAATATGTCACATGCCCAACAATACAATATAAGATGCTGGATCTCTGTTATAGAACTATAAAGAGGGCATACAAGTCTGTACAATTGTCAGCACTGGGATCTGCCGACCATAATTGTGTGCAGCTCCTTCCTATATGTAGACCCTAACATGTACAAAATTCTGCTGCTAGGATCTTAACTGGGTCCAGAATAAGTAACCATCTCACTCCGGTTTTGGAATCCTTACATTGGCTCCTAGTTAGGTTCTGTGTCGATTTTAAGATTATGATGCTCACTTACAAATCTTTGCACGGTCTGAACTGTTACACCTCTACACTCCAAATCGCAGATTGCGCTCCTCACAATTGAGCATGCTGTTTTTTCCTAAAACTTCCATAGTATAATTCCTACTATGGAAGTCAATGAGACCAGAAACTGTCTGGTTACTGATATTCTTCTGAAATATCAGAAATTGGCTAAATGGATTTGAAAACGGTAAAACCCAACTGTTTACCTCTGGGGAAGTGGTAAAATTAGCCTATTTCCAAAAAAAGTGGAGTATCCCTTTAAGACTTTTTAAAACTTGCATTCACTTGTTGAGCTGCCTTAGGAAACTGGCTATATTTCACATTGATAGACACATGTTGACTTTGTTTTATTTGTCTTTTATTGAATCTTTTATGTCATTTTCCATTGTGGTTAGGTATGGAAGCCTGTCAGTGAAGAGTAAGAACTCCCTAAATCAAATTGTTAAGTGGACGAGTAAGATAATAGGATAATAGTCGATAATAGATAATAAGATAATAGTCGGTCAGGGAGGGCAAAGGGGTCAGCGTGCCAAATTTGCCGAAAAAATCCCACTCGTCCATTAAATTAATGTATTTTGCCACAGTGGTATCGTGGACACCGCTTCGCAATGGCCTATCGACTAGGGGCGCCGTTTTCCTTCTCGACACGGCCCCCTGTGCGGACGGAAAAGTTTGGGGGCCCTTGGACCTCGTTCAGTGGTCGAAAGGCCGAAAAAGGGACGCTCGTCCGCAAAACCACTATGCGATAAGTGGTCGGTGGGACGGCCCCCATACGCAGACGGAGGGTCGTGGTTTCTTGAGATTACAGATTCTGACTCTCCAGGGGACCCTGACCCGTGGCCCCGAAGCGCGGATCTCTAGGACCTTTTAAAAAAAAACGCCCCTCCCCATAAAATGTTTTAAAAGCCTGAAAAAGCCTTTTTTAGTCTGAGAGTGAAACAGCCCTGAGAGAGGATTTCTTCACAGAGGCTGAGAAAATTTTGCCTATGCTCTAGTGTCCCCTGCTTTCGCTATGTCTGTCAGGGAGGGCCAAGGAGCCAGCACGCCGAATTTGGGGCCCCTGGGACATTTTGAAAAATTAATGTATTTTGCCATAGTGGTTTCGTGGACACCGCTTCACAACGCCCGATTGACTACCGGGTGCCGTTTTCCGACTTGCCACGGCCCCCTGGTGCGGGCGGAGAAGTTTGTTGGCCCTGGGTCCTCATTTAATGGTTGAAAGGTCGAAAAAGGGTGAAAAACGCACATTTTTCAACTGACAAAGGTCAAAAAGGTCAAACTGACGAAACGAGCTGCTATACGCAGGACGGAACGTCGCACGACCACGAAACTCGGTGAGCTCCGTCGTCTAGGGACCTTGAGTGGTGCTCCCGAGTTTGAGGGCCCTAGCTGCTTCCTAAGTGTTTAGTATGCCCCGTTTGTGATGAGCCATTCATTGTGGATGGTACACACCCCCCGCACGCAGACAGAGGGTTGTGGCACCTCGAGACTTCAGATTCCGACTGTCCAGGGGCCCCTGACTGGGGCCCCGATTTGTGGAACTCTAGGACCTTTGCAAAAAATGCCCCTCCCCAGTCATCAAATCATTTAAAGGCTTGAATGGCTCTTTCAGGGTGAGAGTGAAACATACTTGAGCGCTGAAATGTTGCACAGAGGCTAAAAAATATTTTCCTGGGCCCCAGGGCCTTCCGGTATGTCGCTCGGGGGCCGTTTCTATGTTTAATTTGCATTAAAAAAAGTGTCTGCTTGAAACCACATTTTGGCATGTCCAGATCTCAGTTCTGGAAGGAGTCAGAGCCTCCATTTGCTCCCAGGTCTTAGTCCCAAGGCCTCCATCAGAATCCAGAGTTTCGAGAAGATCAGAGAAACTTGTTTTTTCGTCAAAATCCCGAGTTTTGAGTTCTACCTATCTCTGAAATTCTGGATTCTGATAAGAGGGCCATGGGACTAAGACCTGAGTGAAAAAATGGAGGCTCTAGACCCTTCCAGAGCTGAGATATTCGAGATCCCATGTAGCATTTATGCCATTATAAAAATAGTGGGTTCGTGGACGGTGGAATTTTGGGAATGGCACTTGGTGCCGCAGACTCAGGGGGCCCCCCTGAGTGCAGAAATATAGTTTCTATCATGAAAAAGTAAAGCAAAAAAGTAAAAAAAATACCATACCAAAAACCCCACTGAATAGATGGCAGGTGGGATTCTGCTCCATTTGCAGCTTATTGCATGAAGGTCAGGGTTCGTACATTTGAAAAATAGTGGGATTATTGGACAAATAGTGGGATTTTGGACAGTGGCTTTTAAGCTTAGCTTTCATAATATTTTGGATGAAAACTATGTATCTGCACTCAGCACCCTAGAGTCCGTAGAACCAGCGTGCCATCCCATAATTCCACTGTCCACGAACCATCACGATGTGTCCAATAACCCACTATTTTTTAAATATACTACCCGAGAACCCATTGAATAGATTGCAGGTGGGATTTTGTCCATTTGCAGCTTATTGCATGAAGGTCAGGATTAGTACATTTTAAAAATAGTGGGTTATTGGACACATAGTGGGTTCGTGGACAGTGGAATTATGGGATGGCACTTGGTTCTACGGACTCAGGGGCCCTACTGAGTGCAGATACATGGTTTTCATCCAAATTTTATGAAAGCTAAGCTTAAAAAACACTGTCCAAAAACCCACTATTTGTCCAATAACCCACTATTTTTCAAATGTACTGAACCCTGACCTTCATGCAATAAGCTGCAAATGGACAGAATCCCGCTGTAATCGATTCAATGGGAATTTGGGTATGGTATTTTTTAACTTTTTTCTCGTTTTTCATGATAAAAACTATATTACTGCACTCAGGGGGGGCCCCTAGATAATGGACAGAATCCGCCTGCAATCTATTGATGGGGATTTGGGTATGGTATTTTTTTTACTTTTTTTTACTTTTTTTCATGATAAAAACTATAAAACTATATTACTGCACTCAGTGGGCCCCCTGAGTCCGCCGGCACCAAGCGCCGTCCCAAAATTCCACCATCCACGAACCCACTATTTTTATAATGGCATAACGTGGGATCTCGAATATCCATAATTTCAATGAGTATCGGAGAAACTCAAGACCTGAGTGCAAAATGGAGACTAGACCCTTCCAGAGCTGAGATCTGGACATCCCACGTAGCATTTATGCCATTATAAAAATAGTGGGTTCGTGGACGGTGGAATTTTGGGATGGCGCTTGGTGCCGCGGACTCAGGGGGGCCCACGGAGTGCAGTAATATAGTTTTTATAGTTTTTATCATGAAAAAAAAGTTAAAAAAGTAAAAAAAATACCATACCCAAATCCCCATCTGAATAGATTGCAGGCGGGATTCTGTCCATTTGCAGCTTATTGCATGAAGATCAGGGTTAGTACATTTAAAAAATAGTGGGTTATTGGACACATAGTGGGTTTGTGGACAATGGAATTTTGGGACAACGCTTGGTTCTACAGACTCAGGGGCCCCAGCTGGGTGCAGGAAAATAGTTTTCATCCAAATATTTTGAAAGCTAAGCTTAAAAACCACGTTTCCAAAAACCCACTATTTGTCCAATAACCCACGGCACAGGGGCCAATTCGACTAGGGCGCCACCCCTGGTGCTGGCGGAAAAGTTTGGGGCCCTCGTCCTCGTTCAGTGGTCGAAATGCTGAAAAAGACCATTCAAATATAGTGGGTTATTGGACAAATAGTGGGTTTTTGGACACATCTGGTCAGACAGCTTAAAAAGTGCATTTACATTCGCGAAAACTCAACAGATCCGCCCAGCAATGGGCTCTTTGAAAGCGTCTATTTGAGCTGAAAAGAATGGTATAAAGTTGATCAAATTTAGTCCAGTTTTCGTGGAGAGATATTGGCCAAATACCGGCGACCACGCTTCATAATAGCGCACGATGATGACGTCACGATCCTAAAGCTTCACCAGGTCTGACTTTGACCGTGAATAAGTCTAGAACCATGCCAACTTGGGGGCTCCAAATTCTAGGTTATTGGAGGGCCCATTGGTACCTCTCCACACACCTAGTTTGAAATTCCAACTCGGCTCGGTTCCCGAGATACATCCGGTCAAAGCTGGACAGGAAGTGGCCGTACTCTCGGAAATGGAAGGTCCCAGGAACTCGGGACTCTGGGGTCTAAAGGGGGCCGATAGGGGCTCCCGACACCCGGAGTTTTGAGCTCCAACTCTGATTTGGTTCCCGAGATATACCTGTTCAAAGCTGGACAGGAAGTCGCTGTATCTCGGAACTGGAAGGTCACAGGAGCTGGGGAAGGTGGGGTATGAAGGGGGTCTATGGGGGCTCCTGAAACCCGAAGTTTCGAGCTCCAACTCGGTTTGGTTCCTGAGATATACCCCGTTATACATAAGGAACTTTTGGACAAAACGGTCAATATCTCGGAAATGACGAGTCCCAGCGGATCGTCCTTTGGGGTGGTGAGTGGCCCACTCAGACCCCAGAGTTCCAAGGTTCTGGGACCCTTCCTTCTGAAGTGACCCCTTTCCTGTTGGGCCCCATATCTCGGCCTGTGGGGGTGCTAGAGCCTCAGGCTGGGGCCCGTTGGAGAGGGCCTCTGGGACCCTAATTTGACCTGAGTTTGGTGCATCTGGGCAGCTTGGTCCCAGAGTTATAGCTGTTCAAATTTCAGAGTATATGTATGCTCATTTGCCATTAAACATGCTGCAATTGGAAAAACAAATTGGAAAAACTACATTTGAAAAATAGTGGGTTATTGGACAAATAGTGGGTTCGTGGACAGTGGAATTAGACAAAAATATTGCAGGCGAGATTCTGTCCAATTGCAGCTTATTGCATTAATGCTGGGGTTAGTACATTTAAATAATAGTGGGTTATTGGACAAATAGTGGGTTCACAGACAGTGGAATTTCGGGATGGCACTTGGTGCTACGGACCCGGGGCCTCCTGAGTGCGGTAAAATAGTTTTATATCATGACAGGAACCTTAATTAAAATTTTGGGGTTAGTACATTTAAAAAATAGTGGGTTATTGGACAAATAGTGGGTTCGTGGACAGTGGAATTGGACAAATAGATTGCAGGTGGGATTCTATCCAATTGCAGCTTATTGCATGAAGGCTGAGGTTAGTACATTTGAAAAATAATGGGTTATTGGACAAATAGTGGGTTCATGGACAGTGGAATTGGACAATTAGATTGCAGGTGGGATTCTGTCCATTTGCAGCTTATTGCATGGAGGCTGGGTTTAGTACATTTAAAAAAATAGTGGGTTATTGGACAAATAGTGGGTTCGTGGACAGTGGAAATCGGACAAATAGATTGCAGGTAGGATTCTGTCCAATTGCAGCTTATTGCATGAAGGCTGGGGTTAGTATATTTGAAAAATAGTGGGTTATTGGACACATAGTGGGTTCGTGGACAGTGGAATTGGACAAATAGATTGCAGGCGGGATTCTGTCCAATTGCAACTTATTGCATGAACGCTGGGGTTAGTACATTTGAAAAATAGTGGGTTATTGGACAAATAGTGGGTTCGTGGACAGTGGAATTAGACAAAAATATTGCAGGCGGGATTCTCTCAATTGCAGCTTATTGCATTAATGCTGGGGTTAGTACATTTAAAAAATAGTGGGTTATTGGACAAATAGTGGGTTCGTGGACAGTGGAATTGGACAAATAGATTGCAGGTAGGATTCTGTCCAATTGCAGCTTATTGCATGAAGGCTGGGGTTAGTACATTTGAAAAATAGTGGGTTATTGGACAAATAGTGGGTTCGTGGACAGTGGAATTGGACAAATAGATTGCAGGGGGATTCTGTCCATTTGCAGCTTATTGCATGAAGGCTGGGGTTAGTACATTTGAAAAATAGTGGGTTATTGGACAAATAGTGGGTTCGTGGACAGTGGAATTGGAAAAATTGATTGCAGGTGGGATTCTGTCCAATTGCAGCTTATTGCATGAAGGCTGGGTTTAGTACATTTGAAAAAATAGTGGGTTATTGGACAAATAATGGGTTTGTGGACAATGGAATTGGATAAATAGATTGCAGGTGGGATTCTGTCCATTTGCAGCTGATTGCATGAAGGCTCGGGTTAGTACATTTGAAAAATAGTGGGTTATTGGACAAATAGTGGGTTCGTGGACAGTGGAATTGGACAAATAGATTGCAGGTGGGATTCTGTCCATTTGCAGCTTATTGCATGAACGCTGGGGTTAGTACATTTTAAAAATAGTGGATTATTGTACAAATAGTGGGTTCGTGGACAGTGGAATTGGACAAATAGATTGCAGGCAGGATTCTGTCCAATTGCAGCTTATTGCATGAACGCTGAGGTTAGTACATTTGAAAAATAGTGGATTATTGGACAGTGTAGATTGCAGGTGGGATTCTGTCCATTTGCAGCTTATTGCATGAACGCTGGGGTTAGTACATTTGAAAAATAGTGGGTTATTGTACAAATAGTGGGTTCGTGGACAGTGGAATTGGACAAATAGATTGGATTCTGTCCAATTGCAGCTTATTGCATGAATGCTGAGGTTAGTACATTTGAAAAATAGTGGGTTATTGGACACATAGTGGGTTCGTGGACAGTGGAATTGGAAAAAATAGATTGCAGGCGGGATTCTGTCCAATTGCAGCTTATTGCATGAACGCTGGGGTTAGTACATTTGAAAAATAGTGGGTAATTGGACAAATAGTGGGTTCGTGGACAGTGGAATTAGACAAAAATATTGCAGGTGGGATTCTGTCCAATTGCAGCTTATTGCATTAATGCTGGTGTTAGTACATTTAAATAATAGTGGGTTATTGGACAAATAGTGCGTTCGCAGACAGTGGAATTTCGGGACGGTACTTGGTGCTATGGACCCGGGGGCCTCCTGAGTGCGATAAAATAGTTTTTTTATCACGGACAGGAACCTTAATTAACCCTTGTGTGGTGTTCATATTTTTGTTACTCAGCCAGTGTTCGTGGGTCTGGTGGACCCACTGCATTTGGGGTTTTTAATTCAACCCAATCAAACAATTTTATGTTAAAATACTCAACAGATGTTTCCTTCATCCCAATTACAAGCAATATAAACAGCATATATGGTTAATATTTCTCTTTACCTTTGTTAGATCACATTTAAGAATTAATGGCAGAGGGTAAAATGTGCGGGAATGTGAGAGCAGACAGTGGCCATGCTTGAATATTGCAGCAATGTTTTGACCTTTTGTGGGAAAGGCAGGTGCAGAAACACAAAATTCACACACTCACTGACAGTAGGAGGACAGAGTAAAGGTACACAGGACCTACAGTTTACACACTTTTAGTAGCCTCGGGTCCAGTGGACCCAAACATCCTCTGTGTAATGTAAATGTGTAGGGAGGTGTACAGTATGTTTTCATTGAAAATGTGTTCTGATATATGTTCTTCACATAAAATGAGCCAAGGCCACTGAGTCTGAGTTTGAAAAAAAATTAATTGTATAATTTTTCTTTTGATAAAAAATGAAACGGGTCCAACAGACCCGAACACCATACAAGGGTTAAAATGTCTATCAAAAATACTACCCGAAATCCCCATTCAATAGATTGCCAGTGGGATTGTGTCCAATTGCAGCATATTGAATGAACTGCGGAAAAACTTTAAAAAATATAGTGGGTTGTTGGACAAAAATTAAAAAAAAATACACTTTAAACGTATACACTTAAGTGTGACTTAAATGCAATGTTTTTGGGAAACTGAATGCACATTAAGTGTAATTTATTTCAAATATATCACATATTAAGTTGAAATAAAGTGTAATAAATTGCAATTAAGAGTGATTTTTTTAACAACTTAATTCTTATTTTAATACAACTTTATATATACTTTCATAATTGCTTCTAGTGTATTTAAATTATAGCTAAAGTGCACTACACAATATAATGACACGCAATTAATGTGATTAAAATTATACTTCAATGTCAGTCAACAATACACTTAAGTGTGAATTAAATGCAATTTTTTTCGAACCCAATGAATGCACATTAAGTGTAATTAATGTCAAAAAGATCACATATTAAGTAGAAATAAAATGTATAAAGTTGCCATTAAGAGTGATTTTTTAACAACTTAATTGGTACTTTAATACAACTTAATATATACTTTCACAATTGCTTCCAGTGTAAAATACAGTTACAGTGCGCTGGTAACACTTTATTTTACAGTGTCCATGATACAGAGTAATTTCTTAATTAATTACTTAGTAGTAAACATTGTAATAACATGTAACAAAATGTAATTAACATGTAACGAAGTTATGGAACAGCCTGTACTTACAGATTGTAATTACACACATGTAATAGGCAGCTACTGTTACACATGTGTAACAAGCAAAGTCGGTTACCGACTTGGTACAATGTAATTATATAAAAAAGTATGTTATACTACTCAATGTAACAACAACTATTTAAATATGTTACTAAGGTGTGAACAAGCCTGCAGTTCCACGTGGTCATATTTTACCTTATAAAATAGTGTATCAAGATTGTACTTAAGTGTGCTTCATGTGTATAAGGTATGTAGATACACATTAAGTACACTTAAGTACAATCTTGATACACTTTATTTTACGTAGCTTATACCTGTGTAATATTATGTAATTTCAATGTAATTAGGAAGCTACTGCATGCTTTTATGCTGTGAACGAGGGAGTTAGGCCTAATTTAAACTAAACTACATATGGATAAGTTATGTAGATACACATTAAGTACACTTAAGTACAATCTTGATGCACTTTATTTTACGTAGCTTATACCTGTGTAATATTATGTAATTGCAATGTAATTAGGAAGCTACTGCATGCATTTATGCTGTGAATGAGGGAGTTAAGCCTAATTTAAACTAAACTACATATGGATAAGGTTTGTAGATACACATGTAGTACACTTAAGTACAATCTTGATACACTTTATTTTACGTAGCTTATACCTGTGTAATATTATGTAAATTTAATGCAATTAAGAAGCTACTGCATGTATTTAAGCTGTGAACTAGTGGGTTAATTCAGATGGATAAGGTATGTACTGTAGATACTCATGAGGTGCACTTGATACACTTTATTTTAGAAGGTACAAAATGACCATGTGTAACGGCAGGCTTTTTACCTTAGTAACATATAAAGTACTTGTTACATTGTACCAAGTTGGTAACACGTATGTAACTGTAAGTACAGGTTGTTCCATAACTTAGTTACATGTTAATTACATTTTGTTACATGTTATTACAATGTTTACTACTAAGTAATTAATTAAGTAATTACTCTGTATCATGGACACCGTAAATAAAGTGTTACCAATGTTTTTATTTTAAATAGTGTGTAATGTTGCTGATGGTGCACGAACAGTATCTGCAAAGTTGCAGCGCTGAAAGTTTGAGTGTAAGCAGAGGTATCGTCTTTTAAAAATCAGGAAATATAATTGCCTACAAAACGACTCAATTGGGACTACAGCTGGGTTTTAGATGTCACTAACCCATACATTTGCATCAACCCTCCCTCAGGAATATGCAGGAAAGGGCATGTTCACCCAGCTGTCAGGCCTTCTGTGTTCAAGCTCCCCACGGACGCTATACTTTGACAACAATGGATACAATTTATGTTTGATTATATTCCTGAAAGTGACTATCGTAATCTAGCTCTCTGTGATGTGCATTTTATGGAAGACAGCTTCCAGTATCTCCACGAATTCAACACCGGATTCAACAAGAAACTGTTACTAAAAGAGGAAGGAGATCCAACTTTAAATCCAGAGGCAGCAGTTGTTGGGCCACAACCTGTAAGTAGGCTAAGACTTAATCATTTTAAATGTATTTGCATGTATAATTCCAGACGTAGCCTTGTGTTTTATTTTTTTCCAATGCCAGCGCTGAGTTTATAGCCAGGGGGCTACTAGTTATACTATTTTGTGTCTACGGCAAACGCGTACAAACATTATGGACCTGAATTTTGTATAAGTACTAATGTTGTAAATGTATTTTTCATGTATATATGCTTTCTGACTTTATTTTCGATTTGAAAAACTTGCGTAAACTTGCCAACGCTGTTTGTGTTTAACATTAGTAGCCAGTCAGTTGCTATCATTGCCAGTCAGATGCTATTGTGTAAAACAAACGTGTATATGGTTAAAAAATGTAGCAAATTATCATTCAGAAACGTTTATTAAGAGCCGTGTGTGGTGAGGTTCTGCTTGACTCGAATTCATCGCGGCTTTCTCTGTCTGATTTTGCCTCACTGATCTGCAGTCTCAACATCATTATTTACGTGTATCCACCGTCTATGGTATCAAAACCCAACAATAAAATCACATACAGTTCATTTGAAAAACAGTTAATAGAATCCAGTTATTTAGCTAGATTAATCTAACTTTCAAGGGAGGAACTGAAACTGCGCATTGGTTACTGCCTTGAAATATATGCATGGCACACTTTTAGTTATGACTTGTTAAACTATACTTTGTCATGAAATGGAGTTTTTAAAAGTAAAAGGGTCAGAGAGATACTTATTTTGTAACACTATACTTATACTGAAATAATTTCGAACAGCTCTCATATTAACAACTATCCAAACTGTTATAGACCTAAAATAGCTTTTGTAGCCCAATGTCACTCTTAAAATGTCAGAGGACAGAAGGACAGAATCAGAAATTATTTAGAAAATAGAAACTTGTACTTGTACTTACAGTAGGCTACTGTAAAAACACATAGTTAAAGTTGATTTTAGTTGATCATTATGAAAATTATTAGATAATACAGTGACCAAAATGATCACATACAGAATCTTGTTCAAAAAGCCTAATACACAGTGAAATCAATTCACCAAGTTAATAACATTAAAGATTTGTTTTAAAGGAGTGTCTTTTATCTTACTTACTAAGCTTAAAAAAAGGTTAACACAAAAAAGGTTTTATAAAAAGATAAACCTCATATTTCAGCATTTAAGTCATCTCTATAAAAAGAATGAGTCAATAAAGATACAAGTGTTTGAGTCAAGTGTTTGGGTGCACGTGCACTCCCATATTGAAAAGTTTATGAGCGCGCTTCCTGTGAGCGTGCTTCCCATGCGCCTATTTGAAACATATAGAGGATTTGAAATAACAACCTCGAGCGCGCAAAAGACGCAATCGTGAACTAATTAGGAGACCACCTTGACATCGCTTCTACCGCACGGCACCTTCTTCAGCAAGCAGGGCGCCATTGCCCATAATTGAATCGAAATGATAAAAAATAGAAAACATTTGCGGCACAGAGGATATTTTTTAACTGCTCGTGCCCGCCCCCATGTGACATGAAGAGATGCCGCCCCGGGCTACTGTATCCTACTGTATGGTATCCACCTTTGGCATGCCCGTTTCGCCCGTAAAGGTAATGGGTGTTAACCTTCCGGACAACGTGAGCGTCAGTTTAGCCAATCACAACACACCAGCCCAAACGAACCAATCTGAGCCCACTGCGTGTTTCTGAGGGAGTGTTTTCATAGAATCAGGAAGTCAACCGTTCAGGGGACAGAGGAGAGCGCGGCTTACAATAAAGGTGAAGTTTATGAAAAATAAGACTTTTTAAAAAAGAAAAAACACGAATACATGTTGTATTGCACCCCATAAACACAATCATGCAAAGAAAAAAGTGGTCAACCCCCCCTTTAAGTAGAAATAAAATGCAATAAGTTGACACATAGAGTGATTTTTTTAAAGCAGAGAGTGCAGAAACTGCTTTGCAATAAGCTCTTCATTCTCGCGATTGACAGACTGCCGCTATAGTCATCTGCCGATATAGCTGTAATAGTAAAAACGTATAATAGCTGTAGTAAAAGTATTCGAGAGAGTTTCACATGTAATATGTAGCCATTTCAAATGCAAGCATGTCAGCCAATCACAGCAAAAGGCCGGTTAAACGGTGTAACCGTTCCTTTCTGACCATTGTACTCTCTCTGCGTCTGTGTTGTGTGGCATGTGGTTATTCGTAGAAGACACAGAATACCGGAACTGCTGCTGACTGAAGGTTTATTCTCATGGAACATGGGATGGTGCTGGATGAATTAAAGAAAGACACAGCAATGAAAAATTGTTTCTCTCTGTCTGTATCACCTATCCTCAGCATGCACAATGCAGACTCAGTAACATTATGATGATTATAACATCAAAAATAGAATAAATGAAAACATATTACAAACACCGGATTCAGAATAAATCTTCACAACCACTTATCTAATCACAATAAAATCTATTGCAACAAATTCTGAATATAACTCATGAATTTAAAACCAGGTTAATACAAAATGAATACATTGAAAAATTAAACAAATGCAAATCATACCTGGATGAATTAAAGAGAGACACAGCAATGAAAAATTGTTTCTCTCTGTCTGTATCACCTGCACAGATTAAGAATCATAATCAATATGTTACAATCACCACGTTCTGGCGACAGCACACACATATTCGACATCTGTACTTAGTAATAAAACCATCAATCCTATCCATCCATACATGAAACATTTCCTAGAACCTTTATAACAGTATTAACAATAATATTAATGCATATTATGCACTTTATCGAATCTCTGCAAACTTTTATAAACTTATATGGAGGAACACCTCCGACTGCTTACCTCTCCTCAGCATGCACAATGCAGAATGAGGATGCAGCACGAGCGGCACAGAAATGACGTCACGACGTTAAGTGCTAACACATAATTAAACTCTCCTTCCAAATTAACGCTAAAGATATATAAAGAAAAATAACATTTTCATAGACTATTTAAAATAAAAGTAAATAAATAAAAAAAGTAGAGAGGTACATTTAGTGAAATACATACATTCACATTAGGAATTTTTACATCCGTCACACACGCAGCAGACACACCCCTTCAAACAGAGCATTCAAAGCAGAGGCTGAAATCAGGCTAGGAAAATGCCTTTTATTTCTAAATTATGACTATTTTTATCTAAAAAACATACTAACATTATAAGGGCAACCCAGGAAACATTATAAAATAATAAAATAACCCCATTATCACTCCAATTGACAATAAAGTCCCAATATCAATATAATCTCTTTGTTAAAATCCAAACTATGGAGGTTTTTTAACTAATCATAGAAATCAAGCTTTGCTGAGGGTTTTCAATATAAAGAGATTAAACTAAATGCCATTTCAGCTGAAAGTGAAATTTTTACACCAACACATTCAATATCAGTTTCCCTATGCCATTTAATTTGTTTACATTTAATAGTACTTCCACTAAATATTTACGTATTTACATTTACATTTAATAATTTAGGAAATGATTTCATCCAAAAGGCAACAATATGCAAACGTTGTGACCAATCTCAGTTAGACCAGCGCAGCACACGTAGCAAAGATTTTGGTCCCACTTTATATTAAGTGGCTTTAAGTACTATGTACTTACATTGAACAAGTAGAAGTACAATGTATTATTAATTACATAAAGTAATTATAGCTGTAATTGCATGCTTGTATTTTTAAAATATATGTACAATGTAAAAACATGTATGTACACAATAAGTCCATTGTATCAAATTATTATTTTTAATGTAAGTACATAGTACTTAAAGCCACTTAATATAAAGTGGGACCAAGTTTTTTTTTTTAAATCATAGACAGAGAATAGTAAGTGTTAGTATTATTGAGTCAAATGTTCAGCGAAAGAGATTTATTTAGTAGATTCTTGAAGATGGCTAAAGACTCTTGGTTTGAGATAAGTAGGTCATTCCACCAGCTTGAAAAAGGACAGTGAAAGTGATTTGTGCCCCTCGGTACCACAAGGCACCGTTCACTTGCAGAATGCAAGTTTCTTGATGGCATGTAGGTCAATTTGATGCAAGCGGCAACCAGTGCAATTTTATGAGGAGAGGTGTGATGTATGCTCATTTCAGCTCATTAAAGATCAGTCTTGCAACAGCATTCTGGATCAGTTGCAGAGATTTGACAGTTGATGCTGGAAGGCCTGCCAGAGAGCACTACAAAAGTCCAGTCTGGATAGAAGAGGAGCTTGGACAAGGAGTTGGGTAGCACACTACGAAAGGAAGGGCTTGATCCTCCTAATGTTGTGATAAGGCAAATCTGCAAGATTGGGAACTCTGATGGATGGAGTTATGGTTGATGAACCCAGCTGAATTGAAAAGTTGTAATGAAGTGCTGGGTTGGTCCAGACCACAAGCCTTTGTAAGGTTGAGTTGAAGTTGGTGGTCTTTCATCCAGCAAGAAATGTCTGTCAGGCAGGCCAAGATGCAAACATCCACAGTCGGATCATCTGGTTGAAATGAGGGGTAGATGTCATTTCTTAATGACAGATCCTAGTGATGACATGTAGATGGAAAAAGAGAAGTGGGTTCTCCTCCCCATGACACCCTGAAGGACCTAGTTGAGTGGTAAGATTTGAACCATTGGAGGGTTGTTCTTGAGATGCCTTTCATATTGATGCTTGACAGAAGGATCTGGTGGTTAACAGAATAATTGTTAATTTTGTTGTGGTAGTAAGTAGTTTTAGCAATAGAGACATTAGCAGAGAAGAAAGAGAGGAGGGATTGATATAAACCAAGGTCAGTGGATTCTTTGATTTGTGCCACTTCCTCTCTACAGCCCTGATTTTAGAACGATGGTCACGGAGAACATCAGGTAGCCAGGGGGCAGAGGAGTGGCGAATTAATCTAAACATTTGTGTTTGGATCATTTTGATACAATCATTTATTCATTAAACAGACGCTTTTATCCAAAGCGACGTACAAATGAGAACAACAGAAGCAGTTAAACTAACAGTAGGGCAACAATATACAAGTGCAGTTTAATCTAACACAGTCCATGTATTATTAATTTATTTTATTTTTTTAAATAGTAAAAAAAAATAAATAAATAAATAAATAGAACAGAAGAGAAAGTGTTAGTGTTACTGGATCAAGTGCTGCCGAAGCAGTTTTTTGAAAGTGGCTACTGGCTACTGAGCTAGGCAGATCATTCCACCAGCAGAGAACATTCATGGTGAAGGTCCGAACAAGTGATTTTGTGCATCTTTGAGATGGTACCACAAAATGACATTCACTTGCAGAGCACAAGTTTTGGCACATAAGTCTGAAGTAATGAGTTTAGGCAAAAGGGAGCAGAGCCAGTGGTTGTTTTGTAAGCAAACTTCAGTGACTTGAATTTAATGCGAGCGGCAACTGGCAATCAGTGCAATTTTGTGAGAAGAGGAGTGACGTGTGCTCTCTTTGGCTCATTAGAAGACCACTCTGGCTGCAGCATTCTGGATCAGTTGCAGAGGTTTGACAGAGCAAGCTGGAAGACCAGCCAGGAGAGCATTACAATAGTCCAGTCTGGCTAGCAGTCTAACAAGCTCTTGGACAAGGAGTTGTGTAGCATGCTCTGTTACTAAGGGCCTGATCCTCCTAATCCTTCTTCTTGATCATCAATTACAACCCCAAGATTCCTGGCTCTACTTGATGGAGTTATGGAGTTATACAATCATATAGTCAGCAGTTCTGGAGAAAACAGATATAATTGCCACAGAGCTGACCTTGACCTTCAATCTAAATCTGTTTTTAAATAACAACCCCCTTATTGCACCAAAAGAAATTGTAAAAGGCTACCACTGTTGACCCTTGACCCTGTTTCTTAACTAGACCCACATCTCTAAATAACCCCTTGACCCTTGGAGTCTGTTCAGGTTTCCTAAGTAACCACCAGTGTTGTGCCTGAACGCGTTCAATGAACGACGTTCCTTTTTGGGCGAACGTGAACTGAACGTACTGTGTTACTGCCTGATGAACGTTACTGTGAACGCGTTCATTCTGGTGTCTGTGAACGCACACTCTCTCAGTTTAACTTTGTACAATAGGGTGCTAGATTTCTATAGAGCCTTCCAGGCGAAAACCTGGCTAAAACACATGTAAACAGGCCTTAATATGTAGCAAAAAATACCCAATCTGGCAAGTGGCAACACACGACACAAGTGTCACACTGCGGTCGCCGTTGAAAAGGAAGTGAGCGAGGAGGCGTCGTATGATCATTTAAACTGATTTTAGGACAAGGTCGGATGAAGATGGGAACAATCTTACATTTTTGTGCGTGGCAAAAAAATAAAAATTAAAATAAACAAAAAAAAAACAACGTATGCAAGTATGAACTATGAACTGAACTAGTTCATTTTAAAATGTGTGAACTGAACTTTGAACTAGTTCATGTAGAAAGTGAACTTTCCCAACACTGGTAACCTCTAATTTACCTATGAGTGACAGTTCCATGTTATTTATTCATGCAGAGTGAGGGAGGCACATTCACTTTGTAGATGGACAATAATAAAATAAATCTTGAGCATTATCTGCTTGGAGCCTAATAAGCAATACGCAATGTACAGATGTTTTCCTTTTAGGTTATTTCTACGGATAATATGGATCAAATTTTGCAAGCTTTTACTGATTGGCAATTCCTTCATACTATTGGGGCCTGTAAAACATACCTTATGCTGGTGACCAGCAAAACTTGTTTTTTTTATAATTATTTTAATAATTCATTTTACTTTTACTGTAATCCACTGTACATTTTTGGTTGAGTGTCAAATGTGTGCATTTTTGGCAAAAAGATCTAAAAGTGATCAGTCATCATTACTTTATAAAATGTACACTAGTAAAATAGCAACTGACAGAACAGCCCGAATCTCATGAAAGTGCGTATCTATAGCACAAATTGTATTTACGTGCAATTTATACACAAAAAGACTTTTACGTGCATATGATACACATTTTTATATGATACGTGCATATAAATACAATTCGTGCAATGGATACGTATTTTCACAATAAATACAATTCGTGCAATGGCTAAGTATTTTCATGAGATCGTGTTGGACAGAACTGCTGAAAGTAAAAGCTTTATTAACCACATGAAATTGCTTCCAGTGATCAACAAAAAATCCAAAAGACATGACCTGTGGTTCCAAATGTGTAAAAACAAAACACAATTACAGTAAAAAAAAATTCAATAAAAAAAAGCCACAGAGGGAAAAAATGTTAGCCAGGTGTTCTCATCTACATCACATCTTGTGTCCTATGTTGCTATGCACCTTGAATAGAAAAGCTTTTTTGATTTATCCATCCTTGCCAGTCTTCAACTAAGATGCCTCTTCCAACAGGGACATTTGATCATGTGGCAGATGACCACTGCCACCCTCAGGCAGAAAAAAAAATCAATAGGGTTGAGGATATTCAAGTATCCTCATTGTTTGTTGGTTCCCTAGCATATGAAGACGGAGAGCTGATGGACCAGCACTATGTGTTGTTCTGTATCCACAATGAACCAAACCAAAGAATACATTTTTACTATGTCTTTGCTTGAGATTGTACAATAGTTAGGTTATGCAGTTTTGAAAATTTGACAAAAGGCTTGGACAAAAGGATGTTATCAATAGAGCTGCCCCTGACTAAAGATTTTTCTATTTGGCTAGTAGTCGTTGTGATGTTCTTCAGTGTGATGTTCTTATTCAGTGCTTGAATAATGACCAGACGTGTGTTGGTTTAATACGCTTTACTGTGACGATGCATTAACAGTTATCCACATAGCTGCTACAGGTCTCGTACATACAGCTCTATACTCCTAGCTCACGCGGGCTAATAATGTCAACATCCTGTTCCCGGTATGACGGCAGTCGTACACACACGTCACTGTCGTAAACATCAAACTAGTGTTGCAAACTGAACATTACAAACATTACAACAGGGGGAAGGAAATAGGAAACCCTTCTTGGATGGACTGCAAATCAGTTTCTATTTTGCATGTGAATGGTGGAATGAATACAACACAACCACCATTGTCCTCACGTTTCTTCCTGCATGTTCCCTTTCAGCTTTTTGCACCATTGGTGGAGGTCAACTAAAAATAACAGAGGTTGCTCAGTGTTGTAGGGACCAATCTGGCATAATTTTTGCAGGACCAAAACAGCCCTCGAAATTGCAGCACCATTGTGATATCACTGCCTTGTCTATATACAATTACACTGAAAAAATAAAAATAAAATCAAACACAGTATGTAATATATGCTTTTCAGTATGTCCTACTGTCTGCACTTAACCCATGTTTACATGTCAGAACTCACTATAGAACAAGACATAAGTGACACCATGTGGACACATTGCTGCTAGAGTTCCTTGACCCATTTATTGTTCCTTTCAAAAGGAACTTAATATAACTTTCATTTGAATTCTGTATTTGGTCCAAGCAGTGGTAGCCAGGCTGATGTTTTCCACAAATGCCAGTTTGTCCTAGTTTTGGTCTGCATTTCTCATAGTTTTTTTACAATGTCAGCATTGACACATCCAAACGTAGCATGTTCTTGGACTTCACTGAGGAGCTTTTCTCTCCATGTAGGAGTAAGACGTTGCATCCTTGAAACAAAAATACAACATATTTGCTTTGGAACTGATTGCTTACTGTAGAAGAAGCCATTGTGAAATACATTACTTCCCTCCTAAAAAAATCCAGCATTGCTGGTCACCAGCATCTTTTGCATTGGATTGTTTGTTGGTTCCCTAGCATATGAAGACGGAGAGCTGATGGACCAGCACTATGTGTTGTTCTGTATCCACAATGAACCAAACCAAAGAATACATTTTTACTATGTCTTTGCTTGAGATTGTACAATAGTTAGGTTATGCAGTTTTGAAAATTTGACAAAAGGCTTGGACAAAAGGTTGTTATCAATAGAGCTGCCCCTGACTAAAGATTTTTCTATTTGGCTAGTAGTCGTTGTGATGTTCTTCAGTGTGATGTTCTTATTCAGTGCTTGAATAATGACCAGACGTGTGTTGGTTTAATACGCTTTACTGTGACGATGCATTAACAGTTATCCACATAGCTGCTACAGGTCTCGTACATACAGCTCTATACTCCTAGCTCACGCGGGCTAATAATGTCAACATCCTGTTCCCGGTATGACGGCAGTCGTACCACACACGTCACTGTCGTAAACATCAAACTAGTGTTGCAAACTGAACATTACAAACATTACAACACTCTTCTTTTTTTTTAAACCCATTGCCTTAGATACACGTAATTAACTTGTTAACTGCAATAACCATGTTATTCGTGTACTTAACTCAGCAGTACAAAGTATAAGCATATGATTCAGTTCTGTGTTGAAACAACTCACATTAGTGTAATTTATCAGTACGCTTAGAATAAACATTATCACATAGAATAGCACCTCCAATTGTTGAAAATACATTCATATGTATTGTGTAAACAGTTTTTAACACAGAACTAGAGTTGGGTCCGAGTCCACCTTTAGTTGAGATCCAAGTTGAGTCCAAGTCCTTAACAATTGAGTCCAAGTCCGAGTCCAAGTCCGAAGTCCAAAGAGGGCCGAAGTTCGGACTTGAGTCCGAAGTCCTTAACATCCGAGTCCAAAGTTAGAGTCCACAAAGATTTAAATGATTTGAAATTGACATTTTACAAAGACCCGTCCCTTTTAGTTACTGTTGCTACGTCCCACAAGCCATTCCGCTCTCACTCCACATGTTCTCACACAGTGAAAAATATATTGAGGAACAAAGAGAAAAATAAAATTTGCAAGGTAATGCTCAAGAATGCAACACGACGCATTAAGAGCCAGGGGTATATTTTTGAGCAAGATGATGGTGATGTTTACACTTTTATTATTTTGTTTTACATGCTAATATCTTTTTTAGCCTCTGAAGGGCAGGTCTAAATTAATTAATTAATTTTTTAACAATTTAAACCAATTTACATCCAGTTCCATCCTTAACGGATGCTTCCTTCTTGAACATCACTAAAAATTTGCAGGGTTTGTAATGTTTGTGTATGAGGAGAATTTTTCCTCATGAACATCCATTACAAAAAAAAAAAACAGTTGTGGATCATTCAGGTAATGACACACAATATTAAAATCAAGTAATTTGTCTTGTGGACTAGGCCATTAAACATCTGTTATGTGAAAAAAGCTTTTTCAGTGCAGTACTGAATAGAAACAATGTTTTTATGATCCTTCCTATCAATAAAAAAGAAAAGAAAAGAAATACATTTTGAAGATTCTGAAAGGTGTATGTAAACTTATGACTAAAGTGTAAATGTAACAAAAATCATACAATTATTCGTCGGCAAAATGTTGCTATGTTTATCACTTTCTCATGTTGCTATGGTTACTGTCAATCACCGCAATTTCATGACTCACAGGACTAGACTTTAGCAGATTCATTCCCACATGTAAATGCATTTATGACTGTTTTTGATTTACGTTGTGAACGTAACCACTGGTGCTCTAGAAGCACGAAAAACAAAATTATTATTTAGATTGTCAATTGCGCTCATTTTAAGCCAAGTACCGCATTCTGCACTCTCCCTAAAACTCGTCATAATCACTGAAGTTATCCGCACTGCACGTAAATCTCTCATTTATATCGCGTCTAGACTTTGTATGAGGGGATTTGCAAAAGGATAAAGCTTGTGCTGATTCTGAACATACATTTTGAGCGAATTGTCTGCATGTTGACTCTAAAATGCCTCTGATTTGCCCACTGCGTTCATGCGCTTAATATACATGTCCGTGATTGGCTACAATGCTCAATGCGGACACAACACAAGTAGTTTCTTTTCATTTTTGAATAATGTGTCCTCCAGTGCCTGGACTCGACTGGACTCTGACATTTTTCCGAGTTTAAAATGTCCGAGTCCGTGCCAAGTGCGAGTACAAATTCATCCGAGTGCGTGACAAGTCCGAGTTCATTCAAAATTGGACTCGAGTCCGGACTGAAGTTCCGGACTGGAGTTCAGAGTTCAAGTTCGAGTACCCTAACTCTACACAGAACAGTACTTAGAAACGTTTAGATCTAGTCCACTAGGCAAACAACTGGATCAAATGTGGACATTCTTTAAACAGGCTCATAGTCTTTGAGGTAAGATGGGCGCTGACGATTGACCTGAGAGGGATACCTCGCTGTAACAACGACAGTGTCCTTGTTCTCCTTATCAGTATCTGTGAGCGCATCCTCTGTCTCAGAAATGATCTTTTTAAAGAAAGAAGAATTCCTTGTTAAGAAATGGCCATCTCTGGTCGCTGTAATCATGGAGCCTTTGACCTCTGACACAGCGTATGGCTTGCTGTTGAATGGGGTAGTGAACTTGTTTTGCTTGGGTTGTTTGTAAATTACTTTGTCACCAGGAGTGAATGTGCTTGGCTTTGCCCTCCGCGCGCATTCCGAGTTGGACTACATTTTTCTTTTTGCAGTTCGTGTCCCGCGCTCTGATAATGTGATCAGTGTTGCCATCGCAGGTTGTGGTGATTATCGGGATCTTTGTGTGGATCTTTCGCTGGAACAACAGTTCTGCAGGCGATGCATTCTGTGTGGTATAGCGCGGTACTCAGCGAAGAAACGGTGTTGAGTCTCTGTTTCCATGGGGTGCTCTGTGTTTCTGCCACACGGATTGCTTTCCCAAGTGTACGCATAAAGCGTTCTGCTGTTGCATTTGCTTGAGGCCAGAGAGGTGTTATTTTCCGATGGTGAAAACCTAGATGGCCTGCGAATTTGGAAAACTGTTCGCTATTAAAAGGGGGTCCATTGTCTGTTTTCAACACTCTGGGAATTCCAAACATTGAGAAGACTTTATCAAAGACTGGGATGACTGTGTTGGCTGAGACGGATCTCACAGTTTCAACGACCGGGTCACGGGAGTGTTCATCTATAATGACTAATAGATACTCTCCCGTCGGAAGTGGGCCATAAAAATCTGCACTAATATTGTGCCAGGGGGGTTCTGGCAACTCAGACATTTTTAGAGGTTCTGACTTGTGTGAAAGGTGTGTTGGCCTGACATGCTAAACAGTTCTTAACAGTCAGTTCTGCTTTCTGGACTATGTTGGGAAACCAGACTTTTGATCTGAGCAATGTCTTAGTCTTTACAATGCCCTGGTGTCCTTCATGGGCTAGTTGTAGCACTCTGTGCTCAAGGGATGCAGGGATGACGATTCTTGTACCTCGCAGAATGATGTCATCAGTGTGGGACACAGTGAGCTCCCCCTTAATCTGTCTGTACTTTTTCAGTGTTGCAGCCTGTTGTGTGTCATTTGTGATTTGTGATTCTGTGATTCTGGTCAGGCTGTCTTTGATCGCCTGTCAGCGCTGTGGCGTGCTCAGAGGCTTCCAGTGCCAGTGTGTCTTTCCTGGTCAACTCACGTAGTGGTGCAGAGATGGAAGCAAAGTCCTTGATAAAACGAGCACAGTAATTCGCCATACCAAGCAGACTCCTGACTTCAGTCGTGTCTTGTGGAACGCTAGCTTGATGAATGGCAGCAATTTTCTTGGGGTCAGCTGAGATTCCACCAGCTGAGAAAATGAACCCAAAGAATTCTAGTTTAGCTTTGTTAAACTCACACTTCTTTCTGTTGAGTGTGAGCCCACTGTCTTTCAGTCTCTGGAACACAGCTCTAAGGCTGTCGTCATGGTCTTTCTGTGTTTTGCCATACACAATGATGTCATCACTCAGATTTTTTACTCCTGTGATGCCTTGCAGAGTCTGGCAGATTGCATTCTGGAACAGCTCTGCCGCTGAAGATATCCCAAAGTTCAGGCGCTTGTATTGTCTCAAACCAAGGTGTGTGGTGAAAGTTGTGATGTACCTGCTGTCTGGGTGGAGTTCTAGCTGATGGTAACCAGCAGTCAAGTCGAGCTTGGAGAAAACTGTAGCTCCGTTGAGCTCATGTATTACATCGTCCATGGTGGGAGTAATGTGGCGTTCACGTCGAATGGCAGTGTTGGCCTGTCTCATGTCAACACAGATTCTAACCTTATCCGGATCCTTTGGCTTGGGTGGCGTCACAATGGGGGAGACCCATGGTGTAGGGCCTGTGACTGTCTCGATGACGTCGTCATTCTCAAGCCGTTTCAGCTCCTCTTCGACCTTCTGTCGGATGTGAAAAGTAACACGCCTGTGTGGCTGACAGGTTGGCTGGATGTCAGTGTTGATGTGCAGCTTTACTTGAAAATTTTTCAACATGCCGAATGCCTTCAAACAGCTCTGGGTATTTCTGTACGAGCTCATCTGCTACTGTTTGGCTGGTTGAAGCAGATACAGTGTTGATGGGATGGTCTGTCTCTGTGCTACATGTGAAAACACCAGTTATGGGCAATGGTTTAGTGTTGCCATATGGAAATATCTTTATATCAGCTGGGCTAAGCTGTGGGCATGGTCTCAGTGTACTGAGGACCGATTCACTAATGATGTTCACTGCGGCCCCGAATCGATCATTGCTGCAGTTTTTACACCATTGAGCCTGATGTGTGTGCGTGGTTGGATGGTGTTCTTGGTGCTGCTGGCAGCAAATACGTAAGCTTCATCACTGCTAGATGAGTCATGTGTGGTAATATGTGTTGTGCTGGCGGTTATGTTGTACACTTTCTTATGCATTCTGTGTTGCTTACTGTTGTCTCTGTGTTTTGTGTCATATTCCTTTCCAGGTGTTCTTCGTTTTGACATGCATTGCCTGGCGAAATGGTTTAGCTTCCCACATGCTTTACAGTCTTTTCCTTTTGCTGGGCAGTCTTCGTCATGTGGATACTTTCCTCCGCAATTCCTGCACTGGACGTTCGGCTTGGCTCTCCCGGCGTGTCGGCTGGTGACTGTTCGCCCAGTCTAATGCACTGCATTTACTGACGCAGCTACACTCTGCTCTATGCCGGCTGCTTGTTGTTCTGACACTTCCAACGTTCTACCGTATTCGAGAAGGTCATCCAGGCTGTCGTCAGGCTCTCTGAGTGCTCTTCTGCGCAGCCTGGTTGAACTGCAGCTCTGGATCAACTGTGCTTTAATTTCGTGGCTTACGTCTGTAAATTCACAGCTTTTTGCTAGCATGCGTAGTCTGGTGCAGTATGTGTCTAGATTTTCGCCCGGCTGTTGCACTGCTTTTCGGAACACATATACTTGATACTGGACGTTCTTTTTAGGAGCGAAATAAGTGCCTAGCTTTTGCTTAACATCTGCAAACTTATCTTGTTCAGCTGCTAGCATGTCATAGATATCATGCACACGCTCTCCTGCTAAATGCAGTAACAGAGCTTTTTGTTTGGCATCTCCGGTAATATTTACTGCGGTAACATAGTTCTCAAACCTTTGTATCCATTTTGTCCAGCGTGGTCCGAACGGAGCTCGGATCCGTTTCGGTATCAAAAGCTGGCAGAGCAACCGTGTTTCCAAGTGACATTTTTCTTTCTTTCCGAACTGCAGAACAGCCTTTTCCGGGTTCTTCTTTCCTCGTCACCAGTGTGATGTTCTTCAGTGTGATGTTCTTATTCAGTGCTTGAATAATGACCAGACGTGTGTTGGTTTAATACGCTTTACTGTGACGAATGCATTAACAGTTATCCACATAGCTGCTACAGGTCTCGTACATACAGCTCTATACTCCTAGCTCACGCGGGCTAATAATGTCAACATCCTGTTCCCGGTATGACGGCAGTTCGTACCACACACGTCACTGTCGTAAACATCAAACTAGTGTTGCAAACTGAACATTACAAACATTACAGTCGTTAATTTAAATTAGTTGACTAATCAGAGTGTTCATATTTATAAGGCATAAATCATAATAATGTACCTTCAATTGCCTATATAAAATACATAGCCTAATCAGTGCTCAAATGCACACATAAAACTTACCACAGTGCACTGGCAAATTTAATGATTATGAATGTGTTGTGAAAAAAAAACAAAGGAGATTGTTTAAACATTTTGCAGAGATTGTCAACAACGCTGAGTCATCATCTCTACAGTGGTGGAGTAGCCTTACATGCACGGTTTATACGGATTATAGTTTTTTTTCTGCGACTAACCAACTAATAAAATCTTAGTTGACCAAGCCTCTTCTAGTCGACTAACGGTTAGTCGATTATTAGGGGGCACCGGGTTGGGGACCTCAGTACTGCCGTGTTCAGTCCCGAACACACGCTGTATGAACAAAAGCCGTAATCAATGGCATGTCGTAATGTTGACTCTAAAGTGAAGGGAAAGCAGTCTAGTGAAATGGTATGTAATGCACTAGTTTAAAATCGAATCAGAGAAAAAAAATGCACAAGCGTCAGTTTCTCAAAAGAGAGAAATTGCAACTCATAAGCAAACTTAAGACGCTGCTGAGACATTGCATATCACATCAATGTCACATGTCTTTACAGGATTTTTACAGGTTCAAAGTTGTGTGTGAATGCATTCTCTGATTCCAGAAAATCACTGGCAGTGTGAATGCACCAAAATCAAATCAAATAGAATAGAATGCACTTTCAACAATTGCTCAAAGATAATTAAATTAACAAAATTCAAGGGCCAAGATCCCATCTAAAGGGAACACTACTCACCATAATGGTGGCAGACTTGAATAACTTTTGTACATGTACCATATAAAATAAATAAAGCCGATTTCTGTGATTGTGGCTCTTAAACAGTGGTTCTATGTCTGTTACGGTGTGTGCAGGCAAGCAGATGAAGACACAGAAGAGTAAGGATCCAACACAAAGTTTACACACTTTGTGTTGTTATACACCAAACAGATAGTGATCCAAGCAGGTATCAGAATAACACACTAATATTAACATAGGCATAAACGTGACTGGATAATGAGTGCAGGAGAAGGTACCATATAAATAACATACTCAAACAAGACAGTTAAGCTCTAGTGGGCATGACAAATTGAGCACAATATCATATATAGGCTATAGTTATATCAATTTATAAAGCACTATTAAAACAAGGTAATGTTTTTTAATCTTTATTTAATAAGAAATATAATTTAGAGACCAAAATCTACAGAAACTCTACATGCTTATACATTCATCCTCACATTCATACCCCAGAACATACATGAGAAAAGAAAAACATACTTTTAAAAAATATATTACGACAGAAGAATAAATATGATATGAAAAAGATGAAAACTACAAGATTTCATATAATTATAATACACATTGAATATTATTCCATTTTTATTATATTCATCCAATCTATTTAACAAAAGAAAACTACCTGTAAAATGACCAAGTACAATAGCTTGTGGTGTTATGGTAAGTTCTATTCTAACCGTCTTTAACCAAACTTGGACACTTAACCAGAATTTATATACAAATGGACAAAAGTAAAATAAATGCCATAGGTCTTCTTCTTCCTCACAAAATCTGCAATGTGGACTATTTTCAATGTGGTATAAATATATATATTTTTTTTAGTTGCAATTATCTTGTAAAAAATTTTCAATTGACAAATTCTTGAATATGAATCTACTGTAGTGTTATAAATTAATCTAAAATATTATTTCCATGGAATTGGTGCATTAATTTCATCTTCCCAGTATTGGCAGACTTTGTGAGTGTAAAAGTGCAAATCCTGCAGAATATAACTTCCAATTATAAAATATTTTATTTATTTGTATATTATGTAACCATTTTTACATTGTACTTTTGGGAGACAAACCAATTGCTTGTGTTTATTTTGGATTTTTTGTTTCCAGCCAATTGGAAATGCTGAGACAATCTGATTGAATCGATACAAATCCAAACATTTATTAAATTGTATTGAAAAATCATACAATGAGTAAGAAGTCATTCACAAAAATGAAAACTTTTTGAATACATTCCACAAAAGTGGTTGGTCTCCTATAATAATTTCAGAGTTTATCCACAGTAACTGATTCTGCATATCATCTGGAGTATCAGGACTCAGGAGGATGGTACTGAAAATTCAACCATGCTTTAAGTACGTCTTTAAAAAAAGTTGAAAGTTCTTTTAATTGATTCCGAAATATTCCTTTAATATGTAATGGTTTTAATTGAAAAATGGAAATAAATCTGAGCCAAAAAGTAGTATATTATATATATTAATATTTTAATATTTAATATTTTACTGGTAAGCCATTGTCTGTGATTATAAATTGTATTAACCCAAGAAGCTATTATAGAACTATTCATTGCTTGGAGATTTTTTAGATTACATCCACCATTTTCATAAGAATTATATAAATATTGTCTCTTAATTTTATCTGGTTTACTATCCCATAAGAATTTAAAAATGCTTTGTTCAAAGCATTTAAAAAAGGAATTGTCAGGAGTTGGAAGGGTCATTATTAAATAAACAAATTGGGGATTACCAGTGAGTTCCCTTTCCTGGGAACTCCAACGTGTCGTCGGGGAGTTCCCTGACGAATTGGGATCACACTAGGGAGCCTTATTTTCCTGATAGAATTAAAACGAGCCAATAACAATTGGCATGCAATCTTTGCGGATATAAAAGCGGAAGTAAAGCATTGCATAGACGCTTTTTGCTTCGGAGCCTAACAGAGCTTACCTGCTGTTCTGAAGAGAAAACGAGCTGGAGAAAGAAGACTCTTTGACGGCGGCTGGTGTGACGGCGCTTGTGTGATCAGCGTGACTGAGAGCAGCAAAAGGATTTGCAGTTTCACCCGGAAGTGTCTGCTGCGCTGATCCCGCGGTGCTTCGCCGCTTCAAAGTGCTTCTTCTTCTTTATTTTTATTTTCCTTCAGAAAGAGCTCCACGGTGTGTTTCGCGTCCTTTTCAGGATATCGACTCAACCGTGGGTTTCTGGATGCGGTCGATCTCTCCCTCGGGAAGATGGCCATAAACACTGCCTCTCGTGCTTAGGCTTAGCGCATGCGGAGGCGGGGTTTGTGGATGAGTCATGCTCTCATTGCAGGAATATGACTGTAGGTTCCACTGTTCCACTGAATGTAGCCTTAGTTCGACGCTTTATCCACTCTCCTTGTCCACGTCCAATTCAATGAATCCACATGACAACTCTTGGATTTATATCTTCGTTTATTTAGTAATCCACAAACATCAGTACAGTAACATTACAAAGCATAAACGACTAAACAAAGGTAAAGTTAAAGCTAAAGTTAAAGCTAAATGTAAAGTTAAAGTAAAGTTAAAGGTCAAAAAACTGTGTGGCTTCACTCTCCGTGCGTCCGTCCGTTCACGCAGCCAACTCAACTCCATGAAAGACACGAGAAGCGTCACTACCTCTCGTCACGCACACGCACGTAGCTCCGCGTCACACATACACGTCATTTTAGATAATGACGTCAACTTGCTTGCTTTAGATAATTACCCAATTAACTCTATAAATATCTGCAAGCACTGTAAACATTTTTCCCAAAACAAATCACACAAATCACAGCTCAACACACAAATCACATCATTCATCAAACAACTGCATTTAGGCTCCTACATTACCGGCCCCTAATTGTTATCAATGTCCTTGAAACAATTATAAAAACTTAAATCAAAGGAGCCTGAATGATAACTAATGAACTATTTAAAGAAATATTCTTGGTCTTCGCCCCATCCGAAATAGGGTCCCGCCTTCGGAACAGCCCATGCGTCGTCCTCCGATCCCTGAAGTAGACATAGCTTTGTTATCGGGCGACAAAGCTCGTTGCTCTTAGTCTTGACCTTCACCTGACGAACGAAGCCTTTCTTGTCAGGAAAAATCTCCACAATTCTTCCAAGTGGCCACGAATTTCTGGGCGATGAATCATTCGCGATCAGCACTACATCACCAACACTGAAGTTTCTTCCAGGTGTGAACCATCCTTGATGTTCTTGGAGCTGCACTAGACACTCTCCACACCAGCGCCTCCAGAATACATCAGCGAGACACTGAACCCGTCTCCACCCGCGGCCAGCGCACTGGTCATGGAGACCTTCATCATCCAAAGGCTGTTCCTTCACTGTGGTGTTAAGAAAGGTCTCAAGCTGTTGCAATCCAGACATCCATTTTTTCCAGCTCTTTATGACATTATCAGGCAGATCTTCATCCCAACTATACTTCTGCATCACTGGGGCGAGAAACCCAACGGATCGTAAATGGAACAGAAGAGGGAAAGTAGGCATCTTCTAGTGTATGGTCGAGACCCCGAGGCTGATTTTGAACTTGAACTGATCCGTTTCGGCGCACCACTGCACTCCCAATGCTCTCTCCATTGGCAAGTAATTCTTATTCAAGTTCAAACCCTGGGTCCTTTCCTCTTCAGGAATGGAGTTGAGCACCCTTTGACTGTTACTTGACCATTTTGTAAGTCGAAATCCACCTTTTGCCAACATATTCCTCAAATCAGCGCAAAGAGTAATTGCTGCTTCTTCACTTGTGACTGACTTAAGACAATCATCTACGTAAAGGTTTTTCTTCACAGTTTTGGCAGCTTCTGAACCAAACTCATCCTCAAAGTCTGTAGCACATTTCTGCATTGCAATGTCAATAAACCGATGATCGTCTTTGGACATTTTGATGTCTTCACCTTGTCCAGCATCAGGAAAGTCCAGCTTGGACTGCAGCTGCCAGAGCTCTTCTAGTTTGGCTACTGAGATACGATTGGTGGTGACTCCAGTCAATGTGTTTGTCTCCCTCGTATCGCTTTCGCCTCTGAGTGGTCCATTTACCGTCCATCCTAATATCGTTCTCACGGCGTACGGGCCGTCGTCCACGCTGCTAACCACCTGCAGTGGCTCCATTGCCTTGGGAACATTTGCTCCTATGAGTAATCCAACCTCTGCTTGGATAGTGGGGAGTTTCACCTCCTTTAAATGAGACCAACTGTCAATATCCTCTTGACAGGGAATATTGTCCTTGGTTACAGGGATATGTTTCTGTGAAAACACCTCGGGAAGTTCAATAAAGTGGTTGCCATCCAAGCCACTGATTTCCAGTCCATTCACGATGCAGGTGTTAACAATAGATTCATTCCCCATTGTTTGTAACAAGATGCTTGTATTGTGTCCGCTCATACTCAGTTGTTTTATTAATGACTCCGTAGCAAAAGTGGCTGAGCTACCTTGATCCAAGAATGCGTATGTTGTCACTGCATCGGTTCCCTTTTGTGCCTTGACACGCACTGGAATGATTGAAAGAGCACACTTTTCCTTACCGGCCCGGTGACTGCAAAAGTTTCCTTCGTGTGTACAAGAGCGCTTGAAACGGATTGCGGTCCACAATGCTCGCTTGTAGTTGTTTCTTCACGTAAGCCTTTAGTATCCATGTGCAGCAATGTGGGATGCAGTCGGGAGCATTCTTGACATTGAGCTTTCTCTTTACAACTACTGCTCATGTGGCCATACTTCAAGCATGCAAAACAAAGACCTTTGCTCCACAGGAAGTCAATTTTTTCTTTGTGCGGCTTGCACTTGAGTTTTCTGCAGACTCCCAGACTGTGTTGCTCTCCCTTGCAATAAACACAGGGCTTGTTGTATGCGTCTACAGAGGCATTCTGTGTTTTTGGTGTTGGTTGTTTGTCACTTTCGGTCCTGAATTCGTTTTCAGTTTGGGAGGAGACAATGGCCCCCGTGAATACTTTCTTTGGTCTGAACGTCTCTGGGTACTGTAGTCTGGGTTTCTGTTGTACCGGTTGTTTTGGTCTGGTGGTGGTTTCTTGAATGTTTCCGTAGAGTGGGTTTAGTATATATCTGACTTGCTTGTTGAAGAATTCGACAAAATCCTTGAACTTCGCCCTTTTCTTTGTTTTTTCTTGTAGGTCGCATGCAGACCTTCTCCAAGCTTCCTTGAGTTTGTATGGGAGCTTGTTAACCAAAACCTTTATGTTAGCTGTGTTGTCCAAGTCTTCCATGTAGCTTATATCAGTCATTGTGTTGCAGCAGCCTGTAAGAAACAATGCAAAGGACTGCAGTGCAACGCCATCTTCTGACCTAATTGTCTGCCAATCCAACGCCTCCTTTATGTAAGTTTCTGCTATCTTGTAATCATCACCAAAAAACTCCTTCAGCATTTCTTTCGCTTTGGCATAACCTGCTGAGGATTTCATGTGAATGCAACTTTTTACCAACTCATGTGGTTGTCCACTTGTGTACTGCAACAAAAACTGTAGACGATCACGATTGTCATCAGTGCGGCCCTCAATTCCATGTTCAAAAGATCTGATAAAGGATTTATACTCAAGCGGGTCACCATTGAATGTTGCAATAGCGAGCTCAGGGAGTAATGTGGCCTTGTGATTCTTCACGAGGTACTCAGTGACGTCGACCTGCTGAGAAATAGCTTTGCATAGACTATCAAGCACAGGTCCGTCGTTGGGGTCCATGTTCGATACCGACGAGGCTCTTTGTGGCCTTGCTAGATGAACCTTGTTTTCAAGCTTGGGCATGACTGGGGTGTATTGTGATGGCGACTGGTGTGTTATGTTCACCTTTGTTTCAGCGATCTGTTCATCATCTTCTATAATGCTCTCTGCTGCTTGTGTGCATTCATATCTTTGCAAAACTTCCATTTTTGCATCTGACTCTGCAAGAGCAGTCTGCATTGCATGCATCTCTCTTTTAGCCTTTATCGCAGCTTCCATTCTTTTTTGTTCAGCATTAAACTCCGCTTCTTCCTTTTCTATAGCTAACTTCTCTCTTAAAGCAGCCGCCTTAGCCTTTAATGAAGCACGCTCCATTTCTGCCTTTATTCTCACTGAAGATGTAGATGATAATGCACTTCCACATTGTGATCCGAATCTACTTGAGCGTTTCATGCTGGGTTTTGAAGATGTAGTAACGTTAGATCTACTATCTGTGGGCATTACTTGTTTATTGTACTCTTCAGCCTGCTCAGAGCGTTCCATGACCTCTTTCATCCATTCCTCGCATTTCCAGAAGAAATCATTCATTGTCTTATTTTTAGGATCAAACCAATTCTTTTGATCATCCGAGAATTCTTCATCAGACATAAATGTTCTCAAAGCTGAATTTGCGTCGTAAAATTCCTGTTGCAAACCAGCGAAGTCCACACGCAATTTATTTTTAACGACGTCAGCATTTGCGTCATCTTCCATTAATTGCACGATATGCTTTATCATGTGCGTGAGCTGGGATAGCTTATGCCTGCGTGCATTAAGTTGTCTGTTCTTGTGTTGTTCCACAGCTTTCTCAGTCATTTTTACTGTCTGTTTTTCACTGTATTGTTCATCCATGATAAGTGAATGTTTACACACCCTTTAGTGCAAATATCAAATCCGTAGAGTGAACTTATCACACGCGAACTGCGTTCCACTTCTATTCTCCCTTTATTTATTTATTTCTCTCTCTCTCGGCGCGCCGAGTAGTTTCAGTTTCGTTTCTTTAACGATCCTCGGAAGAGCAAAGAAGCTACAACTTAACGTTTCCCCGTGAAAGTTTCCTCCTTCCGTCCTTCATCTCGAATCAGGTAGTTCCAAAGTCCGTTAATCCTTGAGGAGCAAGTTTTTTGACTAATGTAGGTTCCACTGTTCCACTGAATGTAGCCTTAATTTGACGCTTTATCCACTCTCCTTGTCCACGTCCAATTCAATGAATCCACATGACAACTCTTGGATTTATATCTTAGTTTATTTAGTAATCCACAAACATCAGTACAGTAACATTACAAAGCATAAACGACTAAACAAAGGTAAAGTTAAAGCTAAAGTTAAAGCTAAATGTAAAGTTAAAGTAAAGTTAAAGGTAAAAAAACTGTGTGGCTTCACTCTCCGTGCGTCTGTCCGTTCACGCAGCCAACTCCACTCCATGAAAGACACGAGAAGCGTCACTACCTCTCGTCACGCACACGCACGTAGCTCCGCGTCACACATACACGTCATTTTAGATAATGACGTCAACTTGCTTGCTTTAGATAATTACCCAATTAACTCTATTAAATATCTGCAAGCACTGTAAACATTTTTCCCAAAACAAATCACACAAATCACAGCTCAACACACAAATCACATCATTCATCAAACAACTGCATTTAGGCTCCTACAATGACTCTCGCTATGCTACGTTCGAGACTGAGATCCCTGAAACATGGGGCAGTCCCTTCAGAGAATCTACGGTCTAGCTTGTCAGCTGGTTCAGTTCAGCACATGGCTTTTCGGTGATTCCTGTCGTGCTGTTGCCCACGGCCCGCTCCAGTTCCTTTCTTTCCTGAAGTGTCTCCCCACGAAGTGTCTCCCCAGTGTCTCCCCCACACGGTCTCCCCCACCCAAGAGGGTCCGAACGGCAGTGGATGCTGTCTCAGAGCAGCATCGCTCTCGCTCCCCTCTTCCCAGTCTGCAGATAGCAGGCGGCGCTTCCTCGGTTGCAGAGAGAGCAGAGAACAGCTAATGAGGAGGCAGGGCCTCGTGCTGCGTCTCTTCCCCTCCCCCTCGCCACGGGGCGGCCCGCAGCAGAAAGGTGGTGAACTTCCTGGTGAACTTCCCACCCAGACCTTGCTTCCAGTGGATACTTTGCCACTGGAGCCGGGTCTCTGCCTTCCACCTCGCTGCCCCTCTGTGGGTAAGCCGGTGATTCGGGTGGGCTCGTTGGGTCAGTACCTAGAAGCCTCGCTTCCGGGTCCGTCCCGATGGCTCATCCGCACCATTCGGTTCGGCTATGCAATTCAGTTTGCACGCCGGCTTCCCAGGTTCAGGCGCGTTCACTTCACCTGTGTACGGTCATTGGACGCCCCTGTCCTGTGGAATGAGGTCGACATCTTGCTCGGCGAAAGACACGATGGAGCCGAGTCCCTCCTGCCGAGATGAGGTCCGGGTTCTACAGCCCCTACCCTATAGCTCTTGTACCCAAGAAAGACGGTGGGTTACAACAAATCCTGGACCTGCCGAGGTTTTGAATTCGGGCCCTGCACAGTCTCCTGTTCAAGTTGCTCACACAGAAGCGCATTTTTCGAATACATCCGTCCCAGGGATTGGTTTGCAGCGATCGACCTGAAGGACGCGGTACTTTCACGTCTCGTTTCTTCCTCGACACAGACCGTTTCTGCGGTTTGCGGTCGAGGGTCGAGCAGTATCAGTACAAAGTCCTATCCTTCGGGCTGCCCTGTGTCCCCATGTCTTCACGGAAGTCGCGAAGCGGCCTTGTTCCCATGAGAGAACAAGGCGTTCGCATTCTCAGTGCGGTCACAGGGACATGGTGCTACGGCACCTCAGCCGGTTGGGGCTTCAGGTCAACTGGGACAAGAGCAAACTTTGCCCCGTGCAGAGGATCTCTTATCTCGGTATGGAGTTAGACTCGGTCGCCCAGACGGCGCACCTTACGGAGGAACGCGTCCAGTCAGGGCTCACCTGTCTCAGGTCCTTTTGAGGCAGGGCAGTGGTTCCACTGAAACAATTTCAGAGTGGTTTTACTCCCTGTCCAAGGGGACCCTTGGCACAGACGCCCTGGCCCACAGCTGGCCCCGGGACCTGCGCGAGTATGCGTTTCCCCAGTGAGGCGCCTCTATGCTTTGAAGTGGAACCTGTTCGTTCGAGTGGTGTTCCTCCCGCCGGGAGGACCCCCGAACTTGCCCGATCAGAGTCATGCTTTCCTTCCTACAAGACGGATTGGAACGTATGTTGCAGCAATAGCTGCGCATTCACAATGTAGTAGAAGGTAAGTCCATGGGGAAGCACGACCTGGTCATCAGATTCCTTAAGGAGGTTAAATCCGCCTTGATGCTTTGCACTCTGTACCCTCTTGGGTCCTAGCTCTGGTACTGAGAGCTCTCCAATCCCTTTGAGCCTTTGCTGACAGTAGAGCTTAATATATGAAGATGGCGCTCCTGTTGGCATTGCCTCTTTCAAGAGGGTCGGGGATCTGCAGGCTTTTTCGGACGACGAATCGTTCGGGCAGGGCCTTTCTCGTGTTATGTTGATACCCCGCCCCGGATATGTGCCCAAGGTTCCTAACACTCCCTTCGCAGACCTGCAAGCGCTGCCCCAGGAGGAGGCAGACCCAGCCCTAGCTTTTCTCTGTCCGGTCCGCGCCCTGCGGGTTTACATTGACAGAACGCAAAGCTTTAGGACCTCAGACCAGCTCTTTGTCTGTTACAGAGGCCAGCAGAAGTGGAAGGCCGTCTCCAAGCAGAGGTTAGCCCACTGGTTAATGGATGCTATCACCCGAGCTTATGAAGCTACGGGGTGAGCCTTGTCCTCCCAGGTTGCGTGCTCACTCCACGAGAGGTGTTGCCGCCTCCTGGGCTTTGGCTCAAGGCGCCTCGCTGACAGACATCTGTAGAGCTGCGGGCTGGGCGACACTGAACACGTTTGCTAGATTCTATAGCCTACGTGTGGAACCTTTTTTCTCCCGAGTACTCGCTACGGCAAGTGGTGCGAGGGAATAGGTTGTGTCGGCTTGCTACGCCACTCCATGTATCCTCAGCCGGATACGTGCGTCTTCTGCTCCGTTGGCGCCCTACGTCGGTTAGCCTCGGGAGTTCCTCCATCACCCCTCCGGTGCCTGACGTGGCGGACCGCCAGGCGCCAGGTCTACTACCTCTAGGAAGTTGTTGTGTAGACTGGGTGTTATGTCCAGTGGTCTCTTCAGTGACCCATTATGCCACAAGCAGTCCAGCCGTGTCTTCCCCTTGATAGACTCGTTCTGTCGTCCCTCTTGTGTACGCACTCATTTCCCCTTGGATTGGGACTACCTCAGGGACTGCCATATGTTTCACTATCCCCCTGGGCTAGTACATATGTGTATTCCAGGCCTTCTTCAGGCGGCTGGCTTCCGCAGCGTTCCCTTCCCCTTCTTTGGGTTGGGCACGCTTTCCCAGTGTTATCCAATGTCCACTGATTGGGTCTTGCGGAACAGCAGTGTGACTCCCTAGCTAGCTACCGTTATTTCTGAAACTGCGTGGGTAGCGTCAGCTAGGCGCTGGAAGGGGCCAGCACCATGGCGTTTTATTCAGGGATCCCAATTCGTCAGGGAACTCCACGACGACACGTTGGAGTTCCCAGGACGAAAGGGAACATCTCGGTTACGTATGTAACCCTCCCTGAGTACAGGGAACGGAGACGTGTCGTCCCTTCGCCATGTTGTCGTACCTTTGCGGAGGGCTGGACTCTGTTTGGCTCCTCAGCGAAAAGCATCTATGCAATGCTTTACTTCCGCTTTTATATCCGCGCTTGTAGGCGGCTCGCGGAATGCAAAGATTGCATGCCAATTGTTATTGGCTCGTTTTAATTCTATCAGAGGTAATAAGGCTCCCTAGCATGATCCCAATTCGTCAGGGAACTCCCCAACGACACGTCTCCGTTCCCTGTACTCAGGAACGAGGGTTACATACTTAACCAAGACATTAATCAATGTGACCCTTCCTTGTAATGTAAGTGAGCTGCTCCTCCATGGCTGTAAATTCGATCTACTTTTTGCATTTTTTTATCGTAATTGTGTTTGACAATATTTTGGAAATTGGCTGGTATATAAATACCTAAATTATCTACGGAACCATTTGTCCATCTAATAGGAGCAGAACAACTTAAATTAAAATCTGTACCATTTAAAGTCTCTATTCTCAATATATGGCACTTGGTTTCAAACCTGATATTTTGAAAAAAATTTTAGATCTGTAATCAAGGACAAGGTAAAGTTTATTTTATTCAAATGTGTGTATATATAATTGACATACCAATTTTTCAACAGGATAGTTTTTATGCTATAATGTACTGTATTTCTATATGATATATTTTACATTTCAAGCAATATGGAAGTACAATAACTAAACATAAAAACCCCCACAAACAATATGGTTCTTATACACAGTGATTAAATATTATTAAAAATAATGCACAACCACCAAATAGGTGGCGATATTCATGTAAATCAGCATTAAACAAAAGAAGATGAAAGAAGTTGTATGGCACATTTTTTCTTTGCGTCCGTTTCCATGGTGACTTGTTGATTCATTGCTCTGTTGAGAATGTCTTGTGTGTTGACCATGAATATACTCTATGTTGGCTGAACTTGGGTTGGCTGAAATTCAGAATGCGTAATACCCTGGGGGGTATTCCAGAGAGCAAACATACACTGAACTCTAGGTTGTTTAACCCAAACCTTCGTTACTTGAGGTATACTGATTCCAAAAACGCCACTGGGGGTAGGTTCAGCTAGTCACCATGGAAACTGACGCTAACAAAAAGTGCCCTATACTACTTATTTCATCTTCTTTTGTTTAATACTGATTTATATCTTAGGTGAATATTGCCATCAGTTTGACTTTGGTGGTTGTGCAATCATTATTTCATTAAATAATCTTTAATCTCTGTGAAATAAATACTATATGGTTTGTTTGATGCTATTATATAATAAAAAGTAAGACTGATTAAACTCTGTAAAGATAACATGGCTGTAAAATATTAATTGGTTCAGTCATTTTGCTTCTACTGTATTAATACTAAGTCACCAGCCCAGTCAACAGAACTACACTTACCACACAACGCCAAGAAGAGTGTTCTCTCTCCTGCCCACAGGGTAATGGGCTTGGGGGCACATCTGTCTCCCCTCATGTCAAGACCATTTTAAACACCCTAAGCAACATCTGGCTAGGTCAGGACATTACATAGGTCTCATGGCAGCTGCGTCCACAGTGATCCCTCTGAGCCTTTTGCACATGAGTCCAGTTCAATTGTGGCTCAAAACCGGGGAATTTCATCTAATCCCTAAAGGCAACCCCAAGGACACCCGCTGAGTGCTTCGTGTCCCTTCTAAAAAAATCGATGTTTATGGTAAGTCACGTGCTGAACGCTTTGTGCACTTTCTAAAATCCATGTTTATGGTAAGGGTTACACACTGTGGCCTCGTTCCCTTTCTACATGGTTCAGACCCTGTTCCTTGACTTGGGTCCCACTCCAGGTGCGTCTTGCCATTGCAGAATGCTAACGACAGACACCTCCCTGTTCGGGCTGGGTAGCGGTCTTATGTAGTCGTCCAGCCCAAGGGATCTGGGGAGGCATCATCTTGATTGGTACATCAATTGCCTTGAATGGATGGTTGTATTTTTGGCCCTGTAATACATCCTCCAGCACTTCAAGGGCTATCATGTCCTAGCGCAGGTGGACAAAACTATCATAGTTGCTTACAAAAATCGTCAGGCGGATTGTGTTCACACCTTCTAACAGGCAAGCGCTGCAGGCTCTGCTTTAGGGTCAGGACAAGTTCCTGTTCCTTTGGACGATTTACACCCTTAGGAGTCCTGGCCAAGGTTCATCATCAAGGGGTCCTTGCCTCTTACTGGTAGTGCATTGTTGGCTGAACAGAGTTTGGTTCTCAAAAATAATATCTCTCCTCAACGGCTCGCACTGGGCGATACCGAACAGGAGGGAAATACAGTCTCGAACGCAGCGGACAATATCCCCAGCCGAGTTGTGGAACCTTCATGCTTTGCCCTGGAAGGGTACCAACTGAGGGACAGTGGGTTTTCAGCTAATACCATAGGGACATTCTCAGTGCCAGGGCTCCCTTCACTGGAGGATGTTATGCAAATAAATGGGGTGTCTTTGAAAGGTGGTGCACTGCACGAAATGCAGATCCAGTTAACTGCCAGATTGCTTCAGTTCTGGACTTCCTGCAAAGAAAAAATCATCAGCTGGCACTGGGGGTTGAACTGACTAAGTCGATTAGTCGATTAGTCGACCTTAATGCAATGCCGTGACGCTTTAAGCTTGATGTCGACTAGTCACGTTGATCATGTGACACTTTATGATTGCGCTAAATTCGATACTAGGCTATATGGCCGCGTTGCATCCGACAACAGATGAAGAGCCCAGAGGGTCATTGCAGCAAGAAAGCAGCATTGCATTGGTACATAAAGAGTATGGAAATACTTTACTAACTTGACACTATCACTGTATTGTTGAAAACGAAAGTAAAAGCATGATGCACGCGCACTGTTTTACCGGGAAATGAGAGCAGTCTCTTTTAAAATCATTCAAACATTATTTTTTTCATATATTTATTTAAACATATTAATGCATCTCTAATTCACCCGCAATTTATTGGAATATTATTTTGTATTACTTGGATCCATCACTAACGTGCAGATGTGAGTTGATAGCTTTTTTTTCATCCTAAACGATGATGTAAACAGCGGGCTGTTTAGCCATCTGGCCACCAGGGCCGTCGCTAGTGGGGTGAAAGGTGGTGACAATTATAGGGGCCCCGCTGACCAGGGGGCCCCACAAAATCCAACAGTTATACTGTTTAAGTTATACTACTTGTTGCATAAATAATATTTATATTAGTTGTATGCCTGAGATTTAAATGAAAACCAAAAAAACGTTCAATTTGGTTAAATATTTTCAAAATATCTGCTTCTCTTACCTCCATAAAAATGGTTTAGTCCGACCTACAGTATTTATTAATTATTGAATCAGAGTCAGTGACAAACATCAGTTGGACCCAATAAAATTGTAAGTCCCACCCCAGCTCGTGAACAGAACCAATCCGAGTTGAGGCGGCAGCCTGAAGTTAACGATGAACTTGGTGGAAGAGCAGGAGACTGACTGACCTAAAATGTCGGGAAAACATAAATCAGGTAGGCTAGGAGAGTGGTTGTATCCCAGTCGATCAAGACGGTCTTAAAGACCGGTTATGTATTGTTATTTCGCTGGGAATTTGAAAACTTCAGTCTACAGTCTGCCGTGTACAGTCATTTTTTATTATCGGTGCGCGCCACAATCGAACCGAAAGATTACTGTGCGAGTTAAAATTTTATGTGGCCGCATATGTGCGCCTCGCGCACCAGAACGCTGTTGTATCCGCTGCTGCAGTCCGTAACTTATGTTCAACATGAACCCTCAAGTCACCCTTGGTATATATGACTACATCATGAATCCATTTTCCAAACCGTGTTTTTGACTTGTCCTGAAATCACTACGGTACGCCTATGATATGTGTTTATATTCGCACTATTTTATCCCGGGTCAAACTGCAGATGCGGAGTTGCTCAGTGCCTGCGTGACTCGCCATAGACATTAATGGAGAGAAGTAGCTCCGGCTACAGTGTTCTTCCGCAAGACACGTGCAGTTTATTTATTGACAAACGTAGACGTCACGCGCATTGTACACTGATGTTGGAGCGCGCCAATTACGAATTCACGAATTAAGGCATTAAAAAATTCCTACGTCTTTTTCAGCGGTTAGATGACAGATTAGAGTAATCGCTCAACTGAGGAAAAGGAAATTATTATAAAATGCAGAAAGTAAGGAGTGTGAGATTTTTGTTACAACTATAAATTTTGATAACAAAAAATCTGCATTAGCTTTTATTATAATCCTCTAATCTTTTAAAATGTAATGCATACATTTGAATGTTTAATGATTTTTAAAAGATAGATGATGCTGATAGATAGATAGATGGATAATAGATAGATAGATAGATAGATAGATACAGTTGATTATGATTCAAATGTAAATAGATAGATTGTATATATTTCAAATGTAAAATGCTTAAAATTATAGATTAAAATTACTGTCCAAAATCCCTGAAAATTCTGAAATTTGGAAAAAATCACAAAAGTCAAAACGCATTGCATTATGCATCTGACCTGCCGGCTGTTATATTTAATACAACGAGCAAACACGAATACAACACACTGCACTTGGATGAATAATAGTATTCCCTTTATTCAATAATATTACCAGTTCCGTATTATATTTATTAAAAAAATAAGACACTAAATGTGTATTTTTTTATTAGACTGCATTCTTGTCAATTTCTAAATGTTTACTTTTTAATGTATGAATTATAACAGACTAATGGGGGAAATAAATAATACTTTTTTAAAATTGTTTTTATTATTTTATATAAACGGTTAACTTATAAAATAAAAGTTTTACAACAACATCACCATCTTCTATATATATTGGTGGAGGGGGCCCACATCAATATTTTTCAGGGGGCCCCAAATCCCCTAGCTACGGCCCTGCTGGCCACTTCATGTTTTTCTGTGATCTGATTGCTATCCGATCAGTGAAAAGACCAGGTGTAGGCTAAGCAAAATTCCCTCTGAAACGCATTCGAGACGGATTTAAATCCGATCGGCTCAGAACCACTTCATGAGGAGGTCTGGGCCGCTTTACAGACGAAACTGAACACGTGTAAATGCATCTGGTTGTTGAAACCGCATGTAAATTGGACTTCTCCTAAAAATATAGGAAAAAAACGTGTGAGAGCGTGTTAGACTATGCTATGTTATATTCATTAGATGACGAAGCTAAACATGCACCGCAGCAGAGCATCTATTCATAAAGCCAACGTGCAAACGTGCAAACTATCGTAAATCAAAGTGAATGTAAGTCACAGACGCTTAACACGCTTAATCTTCGTTAAAAGTAAAGAAAAAAAAATATCTTACCAGTGCTGTCTCTCTTATTGCGGTCTTTGATTTTGAAATTGAATCTCCGTTAAATCTTTATAGTGCGTTGTTTGAAGATCAGATTTATATCTGTTTTGTGAAAAATATTTATGTGACCAGGTGTAAATGAAATCGTTTTGATAAATCAGATCATTAAAAACGCATGAAGTGTCCAGGTGTAAACTGCCCCATTATGAGCTGTCAGCATCTGTATAATTTTCTGTTAATTAATCTTTGATGTCATAACAGTCGACTTCAAAAAATCTGAAGTCGCTCAACCCCTAGCTGGCACATGCCCCACCACTCTCAGGGTTTGTGACCGCTTTATCGGCTTGCCACGCCTTGATTGATGGGGTGCCACTTGAGGAACATCCTCTGCTTGCCCACTTCGTTCCTGGAGCCTGGGGGCTGAGGCCTCCTGTTAAAACCAAGATCCCTTAATGGGACTTAGCTATAGTCCTGGAGGGTCTGGTTTAGACCCCCTTTGAACCTCTAGGTCAGCATCTGTTTAACTTTTGACTTGTAAGATGGTTGGATGGATTTTTGTTATGGCTATCACTTCTTTAAAAAGAATCTTGCATCCTCATTCTGACTACCCCTTCTCGAACTCTATATCCGTTCACTCTTGATGCCTTCTGCCCTCCGGCGTTCACAACGCAGAGTCAGGAGAGACTTCACAGACTGTGTCCAGTCTGTGCTCTTCAGACCTATCCACCACACCAACTAGTTGCATAAGTCACAGCAACAGAGCAACAAATGTTTGTCATGGTGTCCGTTAACAGAGGCGGCCGCCAAAAAACAGACAATTTCACATTGGGTGAGAGATGCTATTGGCCTTGCCTATGAGGTGTGAAGTCAAGCTTTGCCACCAGGGCTCATTCTACTAGGGGGGTCACTTCTTCCCAAGCCTTGGCTGGTGCACCCCTACAGCATGTTTGTGCTGCAGCAGGCTGGTCCTCTCCGCATACATTCATAAAATTCTATAGATTGGATGTTCATGCCACTTCGGGCTCACACTTCCTTGAGTCACTACACAACCGTAAGGGGTCCAGACACCTCCAAGCACGGCAGTATGGGTATTCTCGGTCCCAGTAATCTGATCAGTGCAGCATCGATTGTAGCTTTTGAAAGGGATTGTCTCCGAACGAGACGTGCATCGTCTCGTCCTTTGTATTTTTCAGTCTCTTACATTTTTAATACATTTTTATGCATTTGGCAGATGCATTTATCCAAAGCGACTTACATTGCATTTCAAGGTAATTTTTTTACATTCTTTTCAGCTGCAGCAGTAAGCTGCAGTCTTCTGTGTAATCTTGTCTGCCTGACTTCAGTCCTCCAGTCACTACTCAACTTAACCTGCAGAAGATAAGACCTGTCACTCATACCGATCACCACAATGATTTACTATCCAGAGACTCACCTGCTAACTTCATGTGTGTTATTCAATAAAAACTGTTCAGACGTTACCTGTCTGCATTCTTCTGTTCCACTACATCCATATTGCTTAAAAGATGTATCATATGTTCTTCTATTATAGAAATACATTATAGCATCAAAAACATCCTGTTTAAAAACTTAATGCAAAACAACAGTGTGTATATATATATATATATATATATATATATGTGTGTGTGTGTGTGTGTATGTGTGTGTATATATATATATATATATATATATATATATATATATATATATATATATATATATATTAAATAGAATAAAATAAATGACCTTGTTTAATTGTAGGGTGACCATATTTTACCAAAAACCAGGACACTCGGCCCGGCAAATGGGCCTACTCAAATGATAACTCGAAGTTTACTCAGAGATACCTTGTTAATTTCAATACATTTAAAGTAGGTTATGCCATATGGCTAGAAAATGGTTATATTGTTATATGAAAACAGGACATGTCCTGGGAAAACAGGACAGTTGGTCACCTTATTAATTGTGCTTCATATATTAATGTAACTATAATGTTACATGCAATCTGTCATGCCTACTGGAGCCTCATCAATAGGGCACGTATGTGCTGAACACCTCTGAAGTAAACTAACCCTGGAACAGTACCTGCTCCAGAGCAGTTGAGGGAGTTAGTAGCTATGGCTAGTTTAAAGATTAAGTAGCTATGGCTACATACCCTAAAAGTTACCTTATTTTTGGAGTTTATCCGCTTACTTGCACTCAAACATACCCGGGTGTGTCACACAATCTGGAATAACCCAGTACATCAGAGGCCTGTTGCATGAAGCTGGTTGAAAAAACTCTCAAAGTGAGCTTCAAAGTGGGTTTAGTGTTGACAAATCTAAACAGGTATAAGTTTTCTGCCAACTCAGCTTTGATCCAGAGTTTGAAATTAACTCTAATGCATGTTATGTGACATCTCAGTTAAAGGTTGTATCAGCGATTTCAGGCCCAAACAAAAATTATCACATTTATCCAATCTTTCCTAACGATCCGCTAGCTGCCTGCCCCATAAGCATGCTGTCAAAAAAGCGTCTCTGTAGGCAGCCTAGGCTCTGAGATCTGCACACAAAAACAAATGGGTACAACCATAGACATCATATAGATAGACGCCTTTTGAAAGCTACAGCCTATGGGCTCTGTGCGCAGCTCCACTTCTTCCTGAACTTCAGCCAGCTTCTTGTTTCCTGTCTAGCATTATTGGGCACATTGATTAATTCAGGCGTGTCTGATAATTGTTGCCGTGACTACTGAGGTCAAGCACACCTGAATTCATTAAATTGTCCAATAATGGCAGACAGGAAACAAGGAGCTGGCTGAAGTTCAGGAAGTAGTGCATTGTGCATAGAGCCAATTGGTCACGGGCAGAGCCGTGGGGCCGCCATCTTAAACCGGTCACCTCTCCACTCAGTTTTGAGTTTGGCAGGTGATATGAGCTGTCAGCACATTTAATTAATAATATCTCACTGAATACCGAACTGATTTTCACACCGTTTTTTTTTTTGCTGCAAAAGTCATACATGTAACTATGATGCAGGACACATGGGTACTTTATTCACAAAATACAAACAGTAGTATGGTTATGTTAAATCTTAAATCTTACTTGTGAAAAGTAATTCCTGAGCGATAGTCCGCGATTTGAGCAGAAATATGCTGCTCAGTGCTCTAGCATCTACTGTAGCTCTGCAACACAATAGGAATACGACCAGGATTTCTCAGTGCCCAACGGCCAATAGGGCATCTACTCTCTATATGTTATTTATGGGTACAACCACCACTCAAAATCAAAATAAACAGTGTTCTAACCAATCACCGACAGGGGCAGCTGTGGTAGGCTGTAGCTCTTGGGAAGCAGCCCGAGCAAGACCTCTCTCTTGTACAGAACTGTACAAGGTAAATAAATGATAATAGGCAACGTTCTGACAACTTGCTAGAAACCATTTATGTTACAAATTACTATTCTGTTAGCTATGAGAATAGCTGGTAGCTACAGTAGCTATGTAGTTGATAACAGTGTTCATACATACAAAGTAAAAACAAATAGAAACATTTTCTGCATTAGCCAATTTTAAAATAAACAATATTGAAAGTGTAAGTAACAGATATTATATTTACTTGGTTATAAAATTATGTTCGAAAAACAACTATAATAACTTATACAGCCGAATGAGCCATCATTTGAGGTAGATCATATAATCTGAACGCGATGCGATGGCATGATCGTTTGTTTGGGATCTCACTTTAAACACAAAGAGAAGTGACGCCACCCACAATCGCTGATACAACCTTTAATCAATTGAGAGTTCAGGGTATTTTGACGGTAAAATAACCTTGCTTCTAAAATTCCCCCTGAAAGTGTGATATGTGCGACAAACAATTATAAAATTGATAATAAATATGTAACACGCATGTGCTTGCCGTTACCGTTTTTACATGTTTTTGAAGTTTACATGGAGATAACAACATCATCTTCAAATCCTGTTTTCAAAAACTTGTACTTTGAAACCTATTTCAAAGTTTGCATTGTCAGGCCACCAAAATGCTGCTGTTGTGTAAACAAACAGCTAGAACACAAAGTTGTCACAACGGTGCTGACGGAGAGAAGGATGAGGAGACTGGAGGTTCACGAAGATGAACTTTTAATGAAGGAACAGGCAGGGAGCAAACACGCGGTAACATCAAACATAGAACGACCATGAAGGACTGAAGAAGGGCGAACTAAATACACACACAAATGAACACTAATGAGGTGAGGACAGGTGAAGAAGATGAATCAAGACGCTAAACTGGAGACTGATGAGGGAGTGAGTTCAGGTGTGGAGACAAGAGAATCCTGGAAAGTGTAGTGCGGGAGACTGAGGCGGGACGGTGGAGACGGAGACGGTGACATAACTCCCCCTCCCGGGAGGCGTGGCCTCACGCCGCGGAGCAGAGGATGGAGGGAGGAGGAACTGGAACACGGAGCGGGGCGTGGCCAGGGTGGAGCAGGTCGAGGGCGTGGCCAGGGTGGAGCAAGCTGAGGGACGGAGCCCAGGGCGGAGCTGTGGGACCCTCGGGCGTCCAGGGCGGAGCAGGCTGTGGATGTTGGCCAGGGCGGAGCTGTGGGACCCTCAGGCGTCCAGGGTGGAGCAGGCTGTGGACGTGGCCAGGGCGGAGCTGTGGGACCCTCGGGCGTCCAGGGGTGGAGCAGGCTGAGGGCGGAGCCCAGGGGCGGAGCTGTGGGACCCTCAAGGCGTCCAGGGTGGAGCAGGCTGTGGACGTGGCCAGGGCGGAGCTGTGGGACCCTTGGGCGTCCAGGGCGGAGCAGGCTGAGGGCGGAGCCCAGGGTGGAGCTGTGGGACCCTCGGGCGTCGGGGGCGGAGCAGGCTGTGGACGTGGCCAGGGCGGAGCTGTGGGACCCTTGGGCGTCCAGGGTGGAGCAGGCTGAGGGCGGAGCCCAGGGCGGAGCTGTGGGACCCTCGGGCGTCCGGGGCGGAGCAGACTGAGGACGGGACCAGGGCGGAGCAGACTGAGGAGCGAGACCCAGGCGGAGACAGACTGAGGACGAGACCAGGGCGGAGCAGACTGAGGGTGAGACCAAGGCGGAGCAGATGGCGGGCCGATAGACAGGGGGCGGAGCAGAGGGAGAGGCGACCGGGGTGAAGTCTGGAACCGATGAGCCATGGTGCTGATGAGGGACCAAGGGGACAGGGCGACACCGCTGGTTCTGGTGAGTGAGGGGCTGACAGGGACACAGAGGGAGATGGTGAGGACAGAGGGAGTGAGGGCTGACGGGTGACTGGGGAGCAGGGACTGCACCGAACCGGGGGTGGAATGATGGGGTGGAGCAAATGAATGAAAGTCCAGAGGTGATGGACGGATGATCGAGGGAAACCCAGGGAATCCGGAGGGACGAGGGAGCCTGGCGGAGCTGGTGAACTGGGGGGCCATGGAGGAGCTGAGAAAGGTATGAGCCACGAGGGGAGCCGATGGAACCGGGGGCCGAGGAAGTGTCGAATTGGGAGGAGGTGGAAGACAGAGACTGGGGATCCTGGAACCAGACGGGTTTCAGGGGGGCTGGAAGGTAGGAGGGCTGAAGGAGGGACCGATGAGAGGAGGCAGGAGAGGGAGCCAGGGAGGGATCCTGGTCTCAAGCTCTGGCTGGATGGCCTCAGGCGCTGGGTGGACGGGCTCTGGTGCAGGCTGGACGGGTGTCTGGCGCGGGGCTGGGCACGGGCTCTGGCGCAGGCTGGATGGGCTCTGCCGCTAGCTGGGACGGTCTCGGGGCGTTGGCTGGACGGTCTCTGGAGTTGGCTGGACGGTCTCTGGTGCGGGCTGGACGGTCTCATGTGCAGGCGGGACGGTCTCTGGTGCAGGCTGGACGGTCTCAGGTGCAGGCTGGACGGTCTCTGGTGCAGGCTGGACAGTCTCTGGTGCAGGCTGGAAGTTCTCTGGTGCGGGCTGGACGGTCTCTGGTGCAGGCTGGACGGTCTCTGGTGCAGGCTGGACGGTCTCTAATGCGGGCTGGACAGTCTCTGGTGCAGGCTGGACGGTCTCTGGTGCCGGCTGGACGATTACTGGAACGGGCTGGACTGGGCTAGGCGGAACCAGCGGGGAGAGCGGCTCGGGCTCGGCCGTGCTGGACGGAACCAGCGGAGAGAGCGGCTCGGGCTCGGCCGTGCTGGATGGAACCAGTGGGGAGAGCGGCTCGGGCTCGGCCGTGCTGGACGGAACCAGCGGAGAGAGCGGCTCGGGCTTGGCCGTGCTTGGACGGAACCAACGGAGAGAGTGGCTCGGGCTCTGGCCGTGCTGGACGGGACCAGCGGAGAGGGCGGCTCGGCCCGTGCTGGACGGGACCAGCGGAGAGGGGTGGAGGGTAGGAGGCATGGTGATGGCTGGGGCGGGCTGGACAGGGCTGGGCGGGACCAGCGGAGAGACGATCTCTGGCGATCAGTGGGGCTGGTGCCATGCCATCGATGGTGAAAGACGATCCATTATGCACCAGCACCCACTACCACGCAGGCAGCAAATCTTCAGGGGAATCTTCAGGACCGTTCCCTGGGAGGCATGCCCGGGACCGCTCGCTGAGATTGGCGATGTAGAAGAGACCCAGCAAGCGGTCAGAGACCAACCATGAAGGACTGAAGAAGAGGGCGAAATAAATACACACACAAATGAACACTAATGAGGTGAGGACAGATGAAGACGATGATTTAAGACGCTGAAACTGGAAGACTGATGAGGGAGTGAGTTTCAGGTGTGGAGACAAGAGGATCCTGGGGAAGTGTAGTGCGGGAGACGGTGACACAAAGTATTCTGTTTTCAGTTGAAAACAGAAAATTACTAACTGATTTTTACAGTGGAACGGAACTTTCTTCAACTGGACAACGACTTTATTCTAGAGCTGCTAGCTAAACAGTCAATTGAACAATCAAATAATTGTTGATAATTTCCTGTTATCTCTTCCTGTTAAAGCTGCTTTGAAACAATCTGTATTGTAAAAAGTGCCATATAAATAAAGTTGGCTTGACTTGAATTAAAAGCCAAGTTTAATATTAATTGTCAATTATTATAATAGCTATATGAATATATTATTATTATAATTCATATAATAAATATAATCAAAAGATGAACAATTTTGTCTCATAAATTCTTTCACTTTAATATTAACATTCTTTAGAAATGTTGGCTCATACTGATGGGATAGCATCTTGCAGTTGATGGAGATTTGTGGGATGCACATCCAGGGCACGAAGCTCCCGTTTCACCACATCCCAAAGATGCTCTATTGGGTAGAGATCTGGTGACTGTGGGCACCATTTTAGTTCAGTGAACTCATTGTCATATTCAAGAAACCAATTTTAAATGATTCAAGCTTTGTGACATGGTTCATTATCCTGCTGGAAGTAGCCATCAGAGGATGGGTATGGTGGCTATAAAGGGATGGACATGTTCAGAAACAAGGCTCAGGTAGGCCATGGCATTAAGACAATGCCCAATTGGCACTAAGGGGCCTAAAGTGTGCCAAGAAAACATCCCCCACACCATTACACCACCAGCCTGCACAGTGGTAACAAGGCATGATGGATCTATGTTCTCATTCTGTTTACACCAAATTCTATACACCAAATTACGACTCTACCATCTGAATCGAGACTCATCAGATCAGGCGAAATATTCCAGTCGTCAACTGTCCAATATTGGTGAGCTCTTGCAAATTGTAGCCTCTTTTTCCTATTTATAGTGGAGATGAGTGGCACCCGGTGGGATCTTCTGATGATGTCGCCCATCCGCCTCAATGTTGTGCGTGGTTGTGGCTTCACAAATGCTTTGCTGCATACCTTGGTTGTAACATGTGGTTATTTCAGTCAAAGTTGCTCTTCTGTCAGCTCTGAATCAGTCGGCCCATTCTCCTCTGACCTCTAGCATATACAAGGCATTTTCGCCCACAGAACTGCCACATACTGGATGTTTTTCCTTTTCACACCATTCTTTGTAAACCCTAGAAATGGTTGTGTGTGAAAATCTCAGTATCTGAGCAGACTGTGAAATACTCAGATCGGCCCGTCTGGCACCAACAACCACACCATGCTCAAAATTGCTTAAATCACCTTTCTTTCCCATTCTGACATTCAGTTTGTGGTTCAGGAGATTGTCTTGACCAGGACCACACCCCTGAAGCAACTGCCATTTGATCAGTTGATTCAGATAATTGGGTAACGGCTTTAGATTACAGCCCGGAAAGTAATGTGTAAATTAAGAGGAATTTACAGTGTAACGTTCTGTAATTATAGTGTACCTATAAAGTACTTACATGTAAGTATAAGGGAACAATATGTAAAATTTGGGGAATAAAGGGTAGCAACCAGGAGAATTAAAAAAAAAATATTTATATACTCTAAGTGTTATAAAACTAAGGGGTACTTAGGGTACTTAATTCTAATTCTACTATTGAAATACAACAATCGTACATTTGGGAGCAGTTTAGCGAGAACATACACTGCATACCTATTTGTAGCAATTTTGTATCAATAAGAATGGGTGTAGAGTTGTGTAGATATAAGATTGTGGGTATGCATTTTTATTGTACTTACCTAGTAACTACGTGGAACGAGAGGGTAACAAAAACCACTTTAATTTACAGCCCGCAATGTCACACTTACCCTGTAACTACAAGGAACAAGAGGGTAACAAGCACCACTACATGAAACAAGAGTATCTTTGCCCAATATTTAAGCAAATGTTGCAATAGTTTTTGTTTTCAGTGCACTTTTGTTAAAAAGATTACTTTACAAATGCATAGATATGTACCCTGTCATTTTTAAAAAGCCTATACAGGATGTACTGGTTCACCATTATTTCAAAAATGAATGTTCTTGCTAAATTGCTCCCAAATGTAAGATTGTTATATCATAATAGTAGGATAAGCACCCTTTAGTTCTTTAATACTTACAGTATAAATAATTGTTTAATTCTCCTGGCTGTTACCCCTTTATTCCCCAAACTTAAAATATTGTTCCCTTATACTTATATTGTAAGTCCGTTATAGGTATACTATAATTACCAAAGGTTACGCTGTAAAATCGCTTTAATTACGCAGTACTTTCCAGGCTGTAATCTAAAGCGTTACCAATAATTGCATTAATGAGCAATTGAACAGGTGTTCCTAATAATCCTTTAGGTGAATATATGTGCAAAGGTTTGTAATTTGTAAGGGACTTGTATATGAGCCAGAGACAGAATCAATAAATGAATATAATGTATTTAATAAAGGAAGACTACGTATATGGTTACTAGCATACACAATGAATACAATTTATTCACAACAAAATACAACGACAATGAAAGAGAATGAATGAACAAAGAGAGAGAGAGAGAGAGAGAGAGCATGAGAGAGAGCATGAGAGAGAGAGAGATGAGAGAGAGAGAGAAGAGTGGCAAATTACAGACCGTAAACCTTTGAGATACATAACGGAAAAACACAATCTTAATGCTCTGAAAGCTCGATAAACGGATACTTGCACAGTTGCTCTTTGTGTGGCTGCTTGCATGGTCTGTGGATGGGTCCGGAGCAGTGTTGGGCCTGAGCGCGTTCAATGAACGACGTTCACTGAACTCGTCCATATTTTCGCCGAACGCTGAACTGAACGAATCACTTTCATACAATGAACGCGAAACGAGAGCGCGCTCACTCTGTCAGGAATGAATGAGCAGCACACGCAGTTCACGTTCACGCTCATTTGAAAAGTCAAGTTTTACCTCCAACCTCCGTTTTGAGTCACCGAATCCACCCCCCGACAGTATTGTCATGGAGACTTTGTTTATTATCACTGGGTATGTTAGACGAGGTCGAAGTATTCATAGTATGGATAGGGGGTAACGTTGGCGACGTAGTAACAGTGCTGATGATGAAGATCGGCTCGCGCATAAACGGTTCGTCATCCAAACAACCACACAATAACGAGTAGCTCAGTTTCGTTCTGCTTACATTACATTTGCCATTTGATGTTGGACATTGTTGTGGTCACGCCAGCGTCTCTTACATTATGAATGCGCTTGCCACGCGTGACGTGCGTACATTTGAATAACGAAATGTTGGTCGGCAGGAAAAATGAACCAAACCGTTCGAATTCAAAAATGTGTACCGAAAACCGAACCGAAAGCCTCGTATTGAACGGTTCAATACAAATACGTGTATCGTTACACCCCTAATATATATATAAATATATATGTATATATATACATATATATATAGACAGAAATATATATATATATATATATATATATATATATATCTTCATAGACAGAAACTGAATGAAGTAATCAAATGGAAAATAACACTGGATAGTATTTTAGTCCTGAATAAATTAAACACATAGGCTAATCCTGATTCCTTTAACTTAAAGCTCTCTTTTCTTGTTTTGACGACAAAATTAATGAACGACACATATGGTTTCTGTCACTTTAAGAGCTAAGAGCATAGATTCTCTGTTCATACTGGCATGCGTTTTATGCTTATTAAAAACAAAACCGACTATGTTTAGACCATTATACTCACGAAGACCGAAATTGACACGATTTTGAGTGTTAAAGCAATATAGCTAATCCGTGAAAAATAACTTTTGTTACTGGCCAGCTGTTCTTGAGGCGGATTTTCAATGAATGTGCGCATAGTCATCCCAGAGAGCGTGCAAGGACTGAGAGTTTAAAATTACTTGAATGTTAAACTGGTAAGACTTAAAAAGACGTGCAAATGTTAAGCTTTATTCACGAAGCACTACTGGCTCGAATGCAAGTGAATATTCCGTCATGTCCCGACTCCTGAACGCGAGTGTGTATTATTGCGGCAGCGCTTGATGCACCTTCCACAACACATGAGAGAAGAGAAGACGCGACAACGCTGAACACTCACGCGGTTTGTGTAATTGCGTCTGGCAGATAGTTATTAAAAGAATGATTTGATTTTATAATCTGTGTGGATTACGATTGCGGGAATATCCCACATTATAAATGGGAGATCTGCGGGAATCATTAGAATTGTGCGCAACACCCAGTAACTATAGTAACAGCATGAGAAGACACGCTCCGTTGTAGTGAGCACTTGGTCGGTTAATTTGGGCATTTTCTAAGTTAACGTTACCCTGATAGGCTATAGTAATAAATGAACACGCATACAAAATGTTGGACTGGTTGAGACCAAACGCCATATTTGGCAAGACCAGTGGCCGAGACCGAGACAAGTCCGAGTCCAAATACCAGCTAGTCCGAGACAAGTCCGAGACCATAGAAAAACGGTCTCAAGTCCGAACTCTGAGTCCAAAGACCGAACTTCGAGTACTACAGCCCTGGCTTTTACGCCAGCCCAAGAGGAAGTCGGCTATTATGGTTTGTTTGGAAACGCATGCCGCTGGAATTCGATACTGTCGATAATGTGTCCTCTCACTGTAGATGTCCAGTGCGTCAGTGAGAGGCATTCCTGTGATCAGAGCAGAGGCATCATAGAATGAGTTCCATCATGTTACTGTGGGGACAATCAACCTTCTATCACTGACCTCTTACAGGCACCCTTTTGTAACTGTGGAGAGACTGGACTTTGTCTACAGTGCCAAACATTTGGCTGTAACATTACGATACACAGCCCTCAATTCTGGATTAGATGCTAGACATTTATAAACCAGTTAGATTAAGTGCGTGAGCAGTGCATCTATGGTGGGGAGGCAATACACATAGCCTGTGCTGTCAATGTTTTTATCGTTCATCCGCTGAATAAAATAGTTATAAAAGTGATTCCAATTATTTAGTTTCTCTGTGCCGTTATCATTATAGCTGTGGTGTGAATATTCTTTAATGTTTAGAACAACTATATCTTTATCGTTATCTTTATAGTTATTGACCTTGGTGTGAATAGGCCTTTAGAGTTGAATGAGCAGTTGTTTAACAAATGAGACCTTCTTGTAAATTCTTACCATTATATTTAATCTTAAATTTCGCAGTTGTTTTCCCTGATCCCTTTTTCTTCCATCTAAAAAGTGTGCTTTTGAATGACAATGATAAAGGCCAACTGTAAGGCAAACATGTCCTTAGTAGATGGACAATTTCTGAAATGGACTAGATACTTTGTGCCAAGATCCTGTTAAATGTGCAGATTTCATTACATGCCTTTGATGGACATAACTTAGCCTGGCTGTTCAATTTTTATTCTATTCTATTCTAAGTTTTATTCTGTTTTCTTTTTTCTTTTTTGGTATCATGCTGTTTGACTTCCGTGATTAATGGTATTTTTATTTGTTTCCTTCAGCTGAACCTCTGGTGCAGGTGGATGGGAAACCCAGCTGTTGTTTCTTCAAGTTCAGTCCAAAACTGATGTTTACCAAGGTCCTGAAAGCCCAGCTGTGGGTTTATCTGCGGCCACTACAGCAAACTTCCACTGTTTACCTTCAGATCCTTCGCCTTAAACCTATCACTGAGCAAGGAAGCAGACACATCCGCATCCGATCACTCAAGATCGAACTAAATTCTCAGGCGGGTCATTGGCAGAGCATTGATTTCAAACATGTGTTGCAGAACTGGTTCAAGCAGCCCCATACAAACTGGGGCATTGATATAAACGCCTATGACGAGAATGGCAACGACCTGGCTGTGACGTCTCTGCGGCCTGGAGAAGAAGGACTGGTAAGGACCCTTAGACCTGCTAGACTATTAAAAATAGAGTTCCCGCTCAAGGGAACTCCGAGCTGCGTTAGAGACGCGGTGGGAAAGCCCTGTGTGATTGTGCCGTGAAGCATGTGTAAAATCAGTCCAATGGAAAGCCGAGACGTCATAGGTGACGTCATAGACCAGGAAACTATAAAGCACCCCTGAAATTAGACCGCAACAGCTTCTGTGCCTTCAGCAAGCACTCTCTGTATATCTGTCCTTGTCATATTTATTGTTGTCTGTCAAGCTCATTCATTCATATTATGGCAAGCAAGCAAGATTTTAGACATTGTGTTGTTCCCTGCCCTCATTACATCACGGGTGGGGACACACATCAGATTTGTGTTGCTTGCTTGGGAGTGGAGCATGCAGAGCCAGTCCTTCGAGGGGGCTGACTGTGAGCATTGCGAGAGGCTGTCTGTGAGGACGCTCCACTCACGCCTGGTGTTCTTTGAGGAGGACGGTTCGGTTCGCGTTCCCCGAGTTGCGGGTCCCGCTGCTGCCAAGGCATAGTGGCGGCTTTCATCTTGGGGTTTGCAGATGGATCTAGTAGCAGGGTTTGAGACGGGCCCCGCCCTTCCTTAGCCCTTACCTGCTGGATCTGGTGCCTCTGCGGTTTCTCCTCCCCAGGTTAAGGGACAAATGTTGCGGCTATCCAGTTACACTGGATTACAAGCTATTACAAGCTATTACAAGCTACACCAGCAGCCCTGGTGTCCACAGAACGTCATTTGTCATTAAATCTTTACAATATTAAAGACAAAGGGATGCGTGGATGCAGCCCTGGCTCCTTTGAGACTCCAGGGCATTCACGTATTAAATTATTTCGACGATTGATTGATTTAAATTCAGTACAAGCAATTGGCAGTTCGACAATTAGATGTTGTTCTGTCCCACATAAAGAGGTTGGGGTTGCGGCTCAACATCAAAAAGAGTGTACTCCTCCCCGCTAAGAGGACCACTTTTCTAGGTGTAATATGGGATTTGATCACAATGCAAGCTCGTCTGTCTGCTGCACATATTTCTGCGATTCTCACAGCCGTAAAGAATGTAAAACTAGGCCAGTCACTCACAGTAAAACAGTTCACAGTTTCAGAGATTGTTGGGGCTCATGGCAGCTGCGTACTGTACATGAGACCACTGCAGTGGTGGCTCAGAACCAAGGGGTTTTCTCCGAGGGGAAATTCATTCCGCAAGATCAAGGTCATGCGGCAATGCCTACGTACCATGTTCATGTGGAAGAAACCTTGGTTTGTTCACCAAGGTGCTATGGTGCAGTGGCCGAGGCTGCATCTGTACGCTTTCCCCCGATATCCAGGCTTCCGGGGGTTCTGGAGAGGGTTCGCCGGGAAGGGGCCCATCTGCTACTTCCCTTACTGGCCGAACCCGAGTTTGGTTCTCGCACTTAGTGTCCCTTCTGGACGGCTGTCCCATGGAGATTCCGCTCAGGAGGGACCTGCTGTCCCAAGCAGGGGGCATGATATTTCACCCACATCCGGATTTGTGGAAACTGGGCCTTGCCTCTGAGGGGGCCCAGCTCACAGAATCCGGTCTCTCGACTGAGGTCATTGAGACCATTCTCCAATCCAGAGCTCCTTCCATGAGAAAACTATATGCATTGAAATGGATATTATTCTCCACCTTGTGTGGTGAATGTCACCTAGATCCTGTTAACTGCCCTGTTGGTACAGTTCTTGATTTCTTTCAAGATTTCTTTCTCTGCTGGTTATCTCCTTCTACCTTAAAGGTTTACATGGCGGCTATATCGGCCTACCAAACATTTTCTGGAGGCTATCTCATTGGCTCATGAAGCGGCCGGACAGCCTTCACCTATGGCTGTGCGGGCCTATTCTATGAGGAGTATGTTTACTTCTTGACATTTGTAATGACTGGTCCTCTCCGCATCCATTTGTCAGGTTTTATGACCTAGATCTCTCCACTCCAGGGTCTAGGTTGCTTGCTGAAGAAGTGTGCACAAGAACTTCACACAGAACAGGCATTGGTCACATAGTGGGTGTGGGGTTCCCACCACGTCTCAAACGCAGCTCGAGTTCCCTTGAAAGGGATAGGGAATGAGACGCTGCATTCTTCTGCCATACTTCTTGAATGCCCTGATCGACTTGCTTCAGGCCTTTCAGAAGCTGTCGCGGTCTGATTTCAGGGATGCTTTATAGTTTCCTGGCTCTATGACCTCCCCTTTTACTAGGGGAGGTCATAGCAATTAATTCGAATTTCGATTTCAACTTCAATTTTGGTTCCCAATGATCTCCAAAATAGCACAATCGAGAAAAAACGATTATTTTGCCACGTTCTGTTTTGAAAGAACACTGACTGTAATTTTGTCTTTTGTTCTGAATGACGCGCACATCCGCCCCTCCCTGAGGCCATAAACTCGCCCAGCCTACTAGCAGTTGTCAATTGCAAGCACAATAAACTTCACAATAACAATTGTCTAATTTAATATCTAATGGAGTGAGACCATCTCGAGGTGTCGCGATCTTTGTCTGCACGACCATTGCAGCGCGAGGTCATTATACAGTCAGTATAAAGAGCGATTGATTGGATAGTGTATTTCTGAAGCTGCGCTGCCTGTCTGATACGAGTGAAACAATTAAAATAACAGCACACACAAAACTCACAGAAGAAACATGCTGAGGTAAAGTTTGAGGTTTTCTATTTATAATAGGCTATATGATAGTTAAGTAACATAACATGACCAAGTAGCTGTTATATCACGATTGCAATTACATTGGATTTATAGTTTAATAAACAAGTTACCTGGTTTATATAATATAGTAACTTACATTTTAGACGCAATATTGACTGGCTTGTTCTATTTCACCGACGAAAATAGTTACAAAAGAAAAGCAACATTAAGCACTGTGTTTTGTTATTGAATGATTCATTATTTTGAACGAATCGTTTTAATGAATGATTAATTTATTAAAATGGTCACTTGCCACCACCTATTGATTTATTGTTTAGGTATCATTGATTTTATTTTATTATTGGTTTAAACATTAACCTCATAAATTTATTTATTACAGTTGTAATTTTGCAGTGTAAATTAATTAATTTGATTGATAGCAGCTATTTTTATTAAAACTGAATTTGATCAAAAGTAAGAATTTGACATGAAGATAGCACATATTTAGTTATATTAAGGTTTAAAAAAGTGTCCATTATAAAGGTAAATAACACCCCTCTCCCCCACCTACAAAAATTACTTAACATGTCACCTTTGTGAGTTTGCAGGTCTGTTTAATAGCTACAACAAAATGCTCAAATAAAAAAAAATACTTGTTGAGGTGTCTTTTAATAAATGCAACACTTTCCCAAAGTCATGTGAAATAATCGTGTTACATAATCGTGATTTCAATACTGACCAAAATAATCGTGATTATGATTTTTTCCATAATCGAGCAGCCCTACCTTTTACGCTCTCGGCATTCTATTGGACTGATTTTACACGTGCTTTACAATCACGCAAGGCCTTCCCACCATGTCTCAAAATCAGCGTCTCGTTCCCTATCAGGGAACCAAGGTTACATACGTAACCTGAGACGATTTCTGTTACAGAGAAAATGTTGTAATCTTAACATTTTTGTTCATTGTAGAATCACCCATTAAAATAAATGACAGCTTTGGCATTCCTAATCATTCTTCTAGTTTCAGAAGTTTAAAAATGTTTTTTTGGAAGAATACTCGTTTGTGCCTGTATCAATCAAATTGTTAAATAAGGACAAGCGATTTTTCCCCATAAGGGTGTTCTGTGTCTGTATTGTGGTGTAATGTATTTCAGGATTTTTTTAAGAGTAACAGGTGATGTTAAAACATTGAATACAGAATCCACACCAAATTTTTCACTGGGGACAATAAAGTATATTTAATTTCATTCATCTATTTTCCATAACAAGGATCCAAGAAGAGATGATGGTGATTTATAACTAAACTCTTAAAAAGACAAAAACCACAATAAAATTTGTCCATACATATGCTCATTTTTTCTAATTATTCTGAAAGCCATATATTTCCATTTTTGTGAGGAAAATACTGAAATGTAATAGTTCAGTGATAGTTCTTAAATATCATCACACGTTCTGATCAAAAGCAGTCATTGACATACATTTGAGACACCTGTTTATACAAGGTGCGAAGTACTGATTCAAATGCTGAAGAGGCTAAAGTGCAGATAAAACCTGATTCAAATTTAAATGGACTCAATCATTTCAAAAAGGTTTTGGAGTTACAACCATTCATGTAAAACTCTCCATTTGTTTTTGTCCCAGCGGCTTGACCCATTTCTGTATGTCTTCTTCCTCCCCTAATCTCCAGCAGCCGTTCCTGGAGGTCAAGGTTCTTGAAACCACCAAGCGCTCACGAAGGAATCTGGGTCTTGACTGTGATGAACACTCCACAGAATCCCGCTGTTGTCGCTACCCGCTCACAGTTGACTTTGAAGCTTTTGGCTGGGACTGGATCATTGCACCTAAACGGTACAAGGCAAACTACTGCTCAGGCCAGTGTGAGTACATGTTCATGCAGAAGTACCCACATACTCATCTGGTGCAGCATGCTAATCCCAGAGGCTCAGCAGGGCCATGCTGCACACCCACAAAGATGTCACCAATAAACATGCTCTACTTTAATGATAAACAGCAGATAATCCATGGCAAAATCCCAGGAATGGTGGTGGACCGTTGTGGCTGTTCATAGAATTGTGCGTTTTGGTTTAGCTAAGGGAAAGTGATGGAGGGAGGGTGTCGGGGATGCAGTCTAAAATCTGCATGTCTCTACAATTTCCTTATATTTTCCTTACATTCATTGGAAATAATACTACAAAATGTACAGAAAACAAAAACACATTTGTAGTTTCTTTCGCAAATCCAGCAGAACAGTCCTGGATAAATCCTAATACGATTTCTCAATTTAAATCTTAATTTTTATTTTACAAATAATTCTTACACACAACAAGACTTGGTTGCATAGTTTTAATTTTTCATGCATTGCGATGGGTAGCTCTGGCCACATTCAAAGAGATCCATAGGTCCAAAATTCCGCTCTGCAGCAAATATATTCTTATTGCCCAATATTTAGTTAATTTGTGCATTATTAGAGAGAACTGAAAAAATACTTGATGCTGGAAACTTGTTGAATTACAGCTGGTTGGGACACACTGGAAGATGACACACACGCACATGCTTGCACGCATGCACACACACGACACACACACACACACACACACACACACACACACACACACAATCTTCTTTCAGTTGTGAAAAATATTTTGACATTTTGAGCCAGCATACTAAGACTTATTCTAGGTTTCCTCCTTGTCTTTTTAATGTACTTCAAAGCAAATGTTATCCATTGAAAAAAATGACAGCAGACACATGCGGGTCGCTAACGCTGACGCTGCTAACGCTGCTACCACTATGGTGCAACATTTTCAATAATCTAGGTACACATTCACAACTAGTTTGATCCTCTTTTTACTCTATATTTTTTTTTGTAAAAAGCAAACTGAAAAGGGAAGTGAAAGGAAGAATTTTTATTTGGAATTATTATACAAGGAGAAAAGGAACATATCTAATAGTGCTTGCAGCACTATTAATGTGTTTCATCATATGCGATGGACAAAATCATCTTATCGAAAATAACAAAAATAGCTTATTTAAAAAGATAATGTCACACATGTCAAGAGTGTCACACACGGTAATTAAATAGTAATTTGTGTAAAGATAATGTTTCCCATGAATTATAATTTTACATGAATGCTATTTTTAAAAAGGTCATTCTCTGCTTATATAAACTGCCTTAAAAGTCTGATATCAATAAATCAGTGTCAAGGTAAAACAAAATAATACATGTTCACTTGTTCTGAATACAGCTGAGGTTTCAGCTGTGCTGAAAACAGTTGAGTATAGGTCCCTATGCTGGCAAAGGTATTTACATCACATATTTACATAAAAGAACAGATGTCACTGTGGATCACAACTATAATGCTCTATCCTGTGTAGATAAGACACTTATTGAATCAGTGTCTGCAATTTAGAGAAAATCATTCCATTTATTTTTTCTGTATTTAATCAAATATCATTCCTGCCCCTTACCAACCTTCAATGGTACAGTGAAATTATTTAGGAGTGCTGAAAAAGTAAAGGATGGAGAAGGGGAAAGGTAGAAATAGAAAACGCCACAGTTTACTCATGTAACCATGGTTCCCTGAGAAGGGGTAACGAGACACTGCATCCTTTAGGGCAGGGGTTCTCAACTCCAGTCCTCGTGACCCACTGCTCTGCATATTGTGTATGTCTCCCTTGTTTAACAGACCTGATTCAGATCCTCAGCTCCGTTAGGATAGCCGGTAGAGTCTATCCTAATAAGCTGAGGATCTGAATCAGGTGTGTTAAACAAGGGAGACATACACAACATGCAGAGCAGTGGGTCGCGAGGACTGGAGTTGAGAACCCCTGCTTTAGGGAACACAATGGGAAATGCTTCCGACATGACTGGTGGCTAAAGCACGTAGTATCTGAAACGCGACAATTGCAATGACAGCGACAGCCTATGATTTTATTACCAGTGCGACATGAGTATAAAAGGGCACCTGGTTTTGCCTAAGCTGAATTTCTAGATTTAGCACTAACACTCGCGAGTGTGACGAGTCATCAGAGCAATCAACTAACCACTTGTCTCTGATAACCCACAGCTCCTGCACTGGGATTCAAGCAGCTGCAACTTGTTTAGCCTAATGGCGAAAAGCAGCAACAATGTAAAAGAAGGCTATAAACTTTAATACTGCAGAGACCCTTTATGACGCATGATAAATGTGAAAAAGAGCAAAAAAAAGAGCAGGATGTGCTTTATAATGAAAATAATTGTTAAAAGCGCATCGCGAAGAACTGTATTACTGGCATGATGCTGTGCGCGTGCTCCGAGCGTAACACAAAAAAGCATAGTAGCCTTTGTCTTTGATTGCGCACCTAAATGGTCAAATAAATACAGAAATATATCAAAATGCCAAGTCGAGTATTCACGTAAACACAATAGATGTAAGTACTATATAAGTACTGTAAGTACTCTCTCTCTAAAAGTACTGTAAGTACTCTCTCTCTTCTCTCTCTCTCTGATGTAAGTACTCTCTCTCTCATATGTGGACAGAGAGGATTTATGCTCATCAGTTGATAACTCAACCTCACAGTGAAATCCCTTCACAATTAATATTGAAACATTGTTTGCTAAATATTTGTTTGTTTTTAGTTGTCTATAGACCTAATAATTAGCCTAATGTTTTTGAAATTTTATTGAAAAAGAACAACAACGCATCTTTAATAATAATATTATATATTTATTTTACTGTGGCTCTTTTGGAAAATGCATTAACCCAAAAAAATAAAAATAATGGCTCTTTGGTCAAAAAAGGTTCCTGGTCAAAAACCCCTGCTCTAAAGCAAGGGGGAGTACTAGCCAGACTCTACCTTGAGAACAGCTCATCAAGGAGGCTCACCGAGTCATTCAGCTTGATATAACTGTCAAACAGAGCTCTAGGAATCGAAGTACTCTGCATTACTGCGCTAACCATACAAGCTAAACAGAGCTCAAAGAGCAGAAGCCTCAGCAAAAACTACTCTCTCAAAGTTCAAAGTTCCTTTATTGTCCCACAAGGGGAAATTGAATTTGCAGCAAATGCTCACATAAAAACACATAACATAACATACAACGACACACAACAGCATAACCAACCAGCAAGAAGCAGAGAAGGAAGGAATTCACATTAGCGCCCATACATAATATATAATAAATAAATAAATAAATTACAAAACACGATAACGCCGCTCAGAGGGCAAAAGTTCAAACTCAGTTCTAAGGGGATGATCCTGTGAATGAGCTATAGCACTAACTTTCCTCTGGACCTGTTTTTTGTATAACTCCCCTGGTTGGGCCTGTCCTCTCCTGGAAATCTTGCTCGCCACTTTAACCAGACTACCAAGTCTGTTTTTATTTGTCAGGGAGAGGCTACCAAACCAAGCAGAAATCAAAAAGTTAAAACCGATTCAATGGAAGCACGATAAAACAGAGTCATCATTTCTGAAGAAACATTAAAACTATTCATTTTCCTGAGGCAACCTTGGGGAGAACCAGTAGATGTAAACGTGACTTCAGATAGGGTACTGTTTACTCTCACCCACTGGGATCTATCTGTTAAAAAATCCAATACCCAGCCCACCAAATTCAAATCCAGGTTAAACTCCATAACCAGTCTCTTAGCGAGCAAAAGGGTGATAGTGTTAAAAACAGAAGTGAAATCAACAAATAAAAGTCTGGAGTTTTTTCTCTATCCAGGTGGCTAAAAATAAAGTGCAAAAGTGTTATCACAGCATCCTCCACACCCCTAACAGACCTATAAGCAAACTGCAGTGGATCCAACTGATCTCCAGCCTGCAGTAAAACAGCCTCTTTAATAATTTTTTCAAAGCTTTTCATGACCAATGAGGTCAAGGCAACGGGTCTAAAATCATTCAAAGATTTTGGGGAGCAGCTCTTGGAGTTGATCTGCACATATTCTTAATAATTGCCCACAAATGTTATCTGGCCCTGGACTTTTTGATCAGGTGCACCTGAATATGTTAGCCACACTCCTACTGTCAATAGTAATTGATGGAGCTGCCTGTGTGATAGCCCTAAAACCCTCAATTTCATCATCAGAATCCAAATTGTTAAATCAAGAATAAAATACATTGAATTCATCAGCTCTAAAGAGGAGGCCTAACCACAACACCAGAGACAGTCTTATCAAAGAGCCTCATTTCCAAAGAGCCATACACTTTGACAATACTGTCTGTGTGCACCCCTGGGGAGCTAAGGCCTCAGCAGGACGACTCTCTAGAATGAGAGACAACACTCTCATTGTTGTCACTCAGACCAAGAAGGCTTCTCAAAGAGCTTATTGCTACTGTCTTTACAGAGCTCTAGAAGAGGAGGCCTCACCAAAACGCCTCTCTAAAATGAGAGGAGGCCAAACAACACTTTACATCCAAGAGGGCAACATACTGATAACTATGCGTAGCTCAGAAGAATGACTCTCTCAAATGAGAGGAGGCCTAATGACACTCAGCCCTAAAAACAGTTAACTGAAGAGGCACTCAAAGAGCCTACAATTTCAGTACTACTGTCTGTACGAAGCTCTCTCTAAGAGAGTGGAGGCCTCCAAAAAATGACCTTCTAAAACAAGTGGAAACCTAACTACACTCTATGGCAGAAATTCCCACAAAAGAGGTTCTAAGAGCCATACTGTCTGTATGATAATACTGTCTAATCAGAGTGCTGGAGAGCTGAGGCCTACCAAAATTACTCTTTATAACAAGAAGAGACATAACTTCAGACACTTAACTCTGAAGACAGTACAGACTTTCCTGTGTTATTATCTGTGCAGAGCTCTAAGAATGGAAGCCTAAAAAATGACATATAAATGAGAGGAGGGCTAATTTCACTCTACACTGAAGACCATCTACCAAGGAAGCTCATAAAAAGCCCCACATCTTGAAAAACTACCTATGCAGAGCTCCAGGGAGCGGGGGCCTCAATAGAACGACTCTCTAAAATGAGAGGAAGCCTACACAACTCGACACACCTACACCAAAAGAACAACCTCTGAGGCTCTCAAGAGAACTCTAACTCTACCTGTATCAAGCTCTAGGCTAAAGACAGTTTCACCAAGGATGCTCACAAAGAGACTTACTTCTTGATAGTCCTCTCTATACGGAGCTCTAGGGTGAGGGGGCATATGTCCTGCCATTTAGGAGTGATGTATCATAAAGATCTAACTGGCAGGATCAGAGCCTTCAATGAGGCCTCAACCAATGAAAAATAGTATGGGGGCATTGACATCTCCATGCTCATGCAATCCCTTTACATTTACCTATTCTTATTTCTCTTATAATCTCTTTGCCTCACCGTAGAGATAAAATGGAAAACAGAAGGCTCAAACCAGATCACAATCTATGTGGCACAGGCCACTTCCCACAACCACATTATTGATATTTTTTTGACTACTACACTCTTTCTGCCTAGAACTAGAAACAACACATTGAGCAGTAGCTATATTTGAGCCAACAATAGGAGCCCAAAGAGGAAACGTTCTTGTTTGACTCCTCCCTTGAATGCATATACCTAGTCAAATACATTCCACGCAAATGCACATCCCATATCTTTCAAGAATAGGGACGGTACAAACTGAGCTTTTTATTGAGAAATCTTCACAATGCACGCAATCAGCTCCCTTGAGAACAAAACATGCAGGCTCCTTCATGCTCGTACTTCAAACAAACGGATCATGAAGACAAAGAGGAGGATAACGTGTTCCTCAGGCGATACTCACGGTCACACCAGTAATGACTCATTGTTGCCGGCCAATGCAGTTGTCCCTTTTAGATATGTGATTCAGACACCGGTCATGCTGGATGCATTCCCCATGCATTCCCCTAGAGGATGCGGTTCTAGTACCCAAACGAAAGGGAACTTTTCAATTCTTCAAAGATGTTCCTTTGTTGAAAACAAAAGCACTATGATGTTGGATAAAGGAGGAGCCTTCTTACAATAAATCAAAGTAATATATGTATGTAACAGAAAAGAAAAAAGGGGGTGGGGTGGGATGGTGCTGAAGGGTAAAAGATTAGTTTGGGCACTCCAATTACCAACAATAAATTTTGCACTATGGGAAGTAAATGGCAAGAGGAATCATGTTGTTGTCTCCATTTGTATTTGACCTTGTCAAGAACAAGAATTTGTAGATGGATTTTAATAACTGAAAATGTCTAAGGAGTTTAGGGTCCATCCATTATACTGTATCTGTTTTTATCATCTTTGAAATCATTCTGCTAAAACTCGCGACTAATGGTTGCCCCCTCTAAGACAAACCATATCTAAAATGTCAAAACTGGTCTAAGCCTTTTGTTTAAAGAAGTTCTGTTTTGAAATCTTATGAAATCTTATCCGTAAAACTGAATTCTAAAGCCTTAGCACACTAGATGACACCTCATTTAGTTATAAAGTTTCAGCAACTATTGTTTGTGGCTCAAATAAAAGTGGCCATGCATCATGAGAATGCAGGTTACAAAAGTAATGATCAGTTAGCCATTTTCAGTAACTATCTCTACTGAAAACTAAATCAATCACAAAATAAGTAAAAACTACCTCATCAAACAGTTTTAAGTCTTGCTATGAAATGAAAATTGACAATTTTTATAATATCTCAACATTTGAATGGTCAAAATACAAATACATGTAATCACATCATCATTTTTTACTCTTGCCATTTCAGTTCTCTCAATGTTGTTTAAAACATTATGACTACTCTGTCAATGTTTTTAGAACAATATTATTTGAACAATGTACAAGTCTTCTAAAACACCACAGGGTCTCTATATTAAAGTCCTTTAAGGACAAAAATAAAGTATGGTAAGTATATGGAGATCATAAGCCATCAACCTAAGTTTAACGATTTGAAACCTCTGTATAATATAATGTTCTCAATGTTTTTTGTCATAAAATATGTGGGGGGAAATATAATTTTGATCTGTAAATGTGAGAAAAAAAATCCAAATGAAAATATTTTACATTACAGTGTTGAAAGACTCTCTGCTTTGAAGATTCACTTACTCTTTTCATTTGTGTTCAGCCACTCTTTATATTGTGTAGATAAATTAATTATAAAGTAGTTTGGTTTTCATTGCAAAGAAGAAAACTTGTTCATCATTATTTCTGTCCTTGTTTGTTGTTTGATCAATTTTTTGTACAATAAATACTTTATTTAGCTTACAAAAGGAATGCTCCTTTTTTACATACTATACCAACATTTATGGTGCATCTGACAAGCTAGGAAAAGACCTCCAGAGGATTATGGCTCACTTCAATGAGCAATTTTTTTGCATTTATTAATCTGTTTAAAAATAAAAAATACAACTGTTCATTGTTTGTTAATCTCATGTCCATTAAATAATGTTAAAGGAACACTCCGACTTTTTGGGACTTTGGCCTATTCACCTTATCCCCCAGAGTTAGATAAGTCAATACATACCTTTTTCATCTCCGTGCGTGCTATAAGTCTGTTTGACGCACCCACCGCTAGCCTAGCTTAGCACAAAGACTGGGTGTTATTGGTTGCAGTTCACATACTAATTGAAATGAGTGACAAAATAAAGCAAACATATTTCTATTTAATATGTTGTGATTTGTATAGTCACAGAGTGTACAAAAAACAAAATCAAATGAGACACAGACATCTTTTAACCGTATAAATACTGGGAACTATTCTCTGAAGGCGAAGCACTGCTACTTGGGCGGAGTGAACCGAATCACCTGAGAGACGCGCAGTGGAGAGGAGCAGAGAGTTCGCTCAGAGTTTGGATAACAGAGTCAGCAATTTATAAATAGTAAAAGCGTAATTTACAGTCATGGGTTTTAGCTGTATTTTAAATAGCTGCGACAATAAACAGGGGAGGTAATACCATGATGGTTCACAGAATTGCAACTGAAAACGCTGATCTGATGAAGAAATGGCTAACTTACTTGCTCTGGATATTGATTCAAACACACCTAAAGAGATTATCAAGGGACATTATGTTTGCTCGGTATATTTCACTGAGGACGACTATTTGGAAAAAATGGAATTTCCCACACGGAAAATAAACGTGTGCTGAAGAATACGGCCATAGAGACAAGGACAAAGCTCACGTCTGCGGTAAGGTAAGGTAAGTGTTCCGTTATGTTTTTAGATGACCTACTGTAACAGTGCCATTAGCCAGATCGTAACGTTAGTGACACTATTATATGAATAGGGTATGAATATGTTTTTATACTGATGCGGCACGGATCGACGCACTTGGAAAAACACGCCCTACACCCTGCGTGCATTTGAAGTAATGAACTTGAGCGCGCAAAAGACACGATGTGAGCAGGCCCTAATGTTTGTATTGTTTTGTCATGAATGCGCTCTATCGTCCCAGTAACAAATGAGCGGAGCTGTAAACTCAGGAGGACTGTAGCCTTCCTATTTTTTTTAGAAGACGTGAGCTTTGTCCTTGTCTCTATGGCCGTATTCTTCAGCACACGTTTATTTTCCGTGTGGGAAATTCCATTTTTTCAAATAGTCGTCCTCAGTGAAATATACCGAGCAAACATAATGTCCCTTGATAATCTCTTTAGGTGTGTTTGAATCAATATCCAGAGCAAGTAAGTTAGCCATTTCTTCATCAGATCAGCGTTTTCAGTTGGAATTCTGTGAAACATCATGGTATTACCTCCCCTGTTTATTGTCGCAGCTATTTAAAATACAGCTAAAACCCATGACTGTAAATTACGCTTTTACTATTTATAAATTGCTGACTCTGTTATCCAAACTCTGAGCGAACTCTCTGCTCCTCTCCACTGCGCGTCTCTCAGGTGATTCGGTTCACTCCGCCCAAGTAGCAGTGCTTCGCCTTCAGAGAATATAGTTCCCAGTATTTATACGGTTAAAAGATGTCTGTGTCTCATTTGATTTTGTTTTTTGTACACTCTGTGACTATACAAATCACAACATATTAAATAGAAAAATGTTTGCTTTATTTTGTCACTCATTTCAATTAGTATGTGAACTGCAACCAATTACACCCAGTCTTTGTGCTAAGCTAGGCTAGCGGTGGGTGCGTCAAACAGACTTATAGCACGCACGGAGATGAAAAAGATATGTATGGACTTATTCTAACTCTGGGGATAAGGTGAATAGGCCAAAGTCCCAAAAAGTCGGAGTGTTCCTTTAACAAATACAACTTTTAATTGTAGTAATGTATTAGTAAATGCTGAAAATAACGTTAACCATGATTAATAAATGCGTTAGTTCATATTAACTAATGCAGTTATCTAATGTTAACAAATGAAAGCTTGTTGTAAATGTTAACACTGTTTTAAAAGTATTTCACTAACTTCTTTATTTGTTTGTCACACCACATTAACCCCCTGGGGACCAAGGTGTATTTGGGGTCCTCTGAGATGTTCTGACATGCCCTGACATTTGTACTTTTTTTCAGTTGTTTATAAACATATTAATGGCACAGGTGAAATCAAACTGATATTTAGCAAAAACAGGGGCTACCATAATATGTGAGCAACATGTATGTACATGTTTGTATTTCTTGAGAGAATATTGTTTATGCGTGGGTATTGAAAAAATTTGTGGCCTTTCTGAAATAAGGCCACAGAACACATACAAAATATGCGTCCACAATACTTTTGACTAATGGTGGCCTAGTAGCCTGGATGCCAGCCCGAACTCCGCCCACAATATTTTTTGGTTGGGAAGTTCGGCTCTGGACTCAATCCATTGAGGAGTAATTATGATCAGACAAGAAACGTTCGGGCCAATCAAATTGCCAGGGCGGGCTTTAAACGATGATGGACAGATGATCTGCCAGGACGTAAATCATCACGTTATCAAGAGCGCTTAACTGGCCTTCTATAGATTCCACTGTTCGTGTCTGTTGCAAAATAAATCGACAGCGCATTCATTTTAATAGACGAACAGAGAACTAGGCAATTAGAGGCATTTGTTCGATCGGAAAGATATTTTTGGTGTCCTTCCAACATGATTCGGGAAAAGTGTAACTTATCAGATGGCTCTGATGGTCGCTAAGAAGATGGGACGTAATGAAATGCCTGTGGTCGTTGTGGTTTCATAGAGGAGTAAGTAAAGGAAGCAACACTCATTATTTAACTTCTAAAATAAGTAAGTTCTGTAGTTGAAAACTGCGCTATGCAAAGGAGTTGACTTACTGCGTTGCTCTCAGAGCCGATCCGCCCTATACGCTCACTTACGCAAGCTGCGTAGGGCCCGCAAATTACTCAAGGCCCCGCCTCCCCTCCTCCGTGTCATAGCGCGTCAATTAATGTTGACAAAATAAAGCGAAACTATCCCTCTGGTCACGATAAGAGGAAGAAGAAAAAACATGTGAATTGCGGGAACAACATTCAGGTAAACTTGTGTTCTCTCCTCTCCAAGTTTGATGTCAGCCAGCAAAGTAAAGTTAAGTTTATGTGCATTTCTATTGTGTTTTTTCGGTCTTAACCTAGCTGGGCAGACAGGCAGTGCATCTCTTGCATCACTTCTCTTTGTGCCTGACTGACAAAAGTGAGAGTAAAATACAAGTATTTATTACGTTTGTTTTTGATAAACAACAAAGTGCAAGTTGTGCAACGGTGTTTCTTTACTGCAGCTCGGAAAAGATAACCGGGTCGCGTGTGTTAGGCTGTCATGCGTTCATGTGCGCGTGCACGAAATGAAACACGCATTTTTTCAAGCAGAAATATATGTGGACATACTGTACAATTAGGGCTGAAACGATTCCTCGAGTTACTCGAAGTTACTCGATTACAAAATTCCTCGAGGCAAAAAATCTGCCTCCAAGCCTCGTTAAATTACTATGACGCGCACTGAGATGCGCACTTTACGTGCACGCAGGGATCTGATTGATTCACAAGGACCGTTGTTCAGGAAGCACACCATAGCACATGGTACATTTGACTTCATGTGACCTCATAAATGGCAGAGCACGTCTAAAGTTTGGGATCATTATACGTTTATAAAGGAAGAGAACAAGATGCAATGTGTCTACCAGGGGCGTAGAATTTAGTAGGGACGCTAGGGACGTGTCCCTACCAATATCCAGTGACACTGATTTATTTATCCCTAGCAATAATTTCAATCAAAACTTAAAATATATTATAAATTGATTAGGGCTGGGCAAAAAATTGATTTTCGATTAATCGTTTATTAAAATGTGTTCGATTCAAAATCGATTATATATATTTGTCCATATTAAGGAAATTATACTCGCGGTGCTGCGTCTTCTCTCTCTGCACTAGGCAAGCGCGCTGCTGCAGCACTCGCGTTTAGGAGTCGGGACATGACGGAATATTCACTTGCACAATCGGGCCAGCATTACATCGTAACCTATGATCGTAACTAATGTTTATCATTTTCACGTCTTTTTAAGTTTTATCAGTTTAAACATTCAAGCAATGTTAAACTATCCGTGCTCGCGCACTTTCAGAGATGTCTTTCACTGCGTGCACATACAGTACAGCCTAAATCCGCCTCACAAAAACAGCTGACCAGAAACAAAAGTTTTATCCCTGGATTATATCGCTTTAACAGTTAAAACACGCAAAATTATGTCAACTCTGGTCTTGGTGAGTAACCTCGTAAAGACAGTCGGTTATGTCTCAAATAATCATTAAACGCGTGTGACAGAAGAGAGAGAGTAATGAGACACGAGACAGTAATGGATTCGCACACTAGTTCTTAAAGTGAACGCAGCCATTTTTGTCTGTCATTAATTCTGTTGTCATAACAACATAAAATAGCATTAATTGTAAGCAGTCAGAATTAATAGCCTCTGTATTTAATTCAGTCATGACTAAAAAGACTATCCAATGATCAATGTAATAAAAGTCTAAATATTGATGTATTTATTTATCTATATCTATCTTAAACATAAAATAACCTGATCCTGTTTGATCAAAGTGCAACTGTTCTGAATTTGTTGCATCTTGCATCAAAATCCTGTCTATTCATTGTATGCATTTAGTGTATAGGGTAAAACAGTTTTATATACAGGTTTGTGGCTTTTAATTTCTTTGTATTAATTAACCACTAGTAAACTTATGTCCACTGTTCTTTTTTTATAGGATTTGTATTACATCAATATTCATTATAGTCGATTTGAGAATCAAATCAGGAATCAAGAATCGAAATTGAAAATTCGAAGCGAAATTCGAATCGATCTGAGAGCTTTCGAAACGAAGTCTAATCGAAATTAAACATGTGAATCAATACCCAAAATTGATGTCCCCGTCCCCACCAATTTCAAAATCAAACCTACGCCTCTGGTGTCTACTGCAAAGTATACCTGGCAGGGCTGCTCGCGCAATTGAGCCAATTCTCAACGCCATACCTCCGATTTCTCACGCTGCTGAAGTGCCAATCCCTTCGGTCAAATGTTTGAAAGAAAGACGAGTTTGTCAATAGATCTACCTGTTGAGCCACTCGTGATCGACTAGTTTTACCGCCGCATATTAATTCGAAAGTTAAAATATCCTGTAATCTAGCGCGAGCGCGCATGCGAGATGATGAGCTCCCAACCGCGGCTCGCGCACGACGGCAGAGAGGTAAAGCGAGCGCGTGCAACCTGTCTCTCTCATGCGCCAGTCAGACCAATTGCGGCAATTCATCATATGCTTAAACTTTTATGTAGCCACGCAACAAAAATTTCAGCATACATTCACTGTATACACCGGGACGTGATGGAGGAACAAATATTGTGACACATACACACACACTCTGATGTTTGTCTTGAGATTACACTTGGAAAAGTCTGATTCTAATTTATAATTGTTTTATTTCCATTTATTTTTTTTATAAATTGTATACAGATTTGTGTACCTGTTTGGCTTGATATTTTAAATTAATTTATTTTTGTTTTCAGGTGGGTATAATTTGCAGAAGGTGCAATCCTTTTTTTGTAATGTTGTATTAAGGAGACAAAACTAAGGCCAAATGCTATTTAAGTTTGTATTCAAAGTTTTACATGTTATGGGCTACATGTAACACGTTTTGCAGTAATTTGTTTTAACTATATTGTTATATAATTGTTGGCACTGGCTCTTATAAACACTAAATAGGTAAAAATACTAAAATAGCAATAAATAGGCTTATTTGTGGAGCCAAATGTTGGAGTTGGAATAAATATCTCTAGTTTTTTAAAGAAATAAAAGCCAAACACCTTATCATTTTCATTATACATTATTTGTTTTGGTTGCTTAAAAACACAAACAAATTATCCGATTACTTGATTAATCAATCGATTAAGTGCTAGATTAATCGATTACAAAAAGAATCGATAGCTGCAGCCCTATGTACAATATATGGCCGGAAATGATGGCACTCTCATCAAAGTACACATTATACATACATACTTTTAAAACAAGACACTGATTTAGTCTCAGTCAATGTGTAGTTAAACATTCTAAAACAACTGCAGCAGCACTAATTATGCAAGATGGAAAGCAATACTGACAATTTGACATTGATTGACTATTGATATATAGGGTATATTTAAAATTTTGAATTTAAACCAATATGGATGAACATCCCTCAGTAAATAATAACCATAAATCAAGAATTGCTTCAATATGTATAAAAAAAAAACTTTAACATGCCATGGCAAGCCGTTTTAGCTTTTATTCATTCACAGTTTATGTATTTTTGATATCAAGAATTCACTTTTTTTACTATTTGCAATGTGAATTCTTGATTATTTTTTACTAGTAAGGCCCCTTAGTTTCATTTTTATCTACCAATGGATATCAGGAATTACATGTTCACTTGTACACAAGTAAATTATTGATATCAATGATGTCATCACTCACAGTGATTATTGATATCTGCATCACTGAGTTGCATCACCTAATGCCCAGGCTGTAGAGAGAACAAAAGTTAATCCCAAAAACCAAAGCTCAGGGTTATAATTTATTCTGTTATTCTTATTTATGTTTACGTTACTTTTCACTTACTTAATAATATTCACGTGTTATCTTAATATTCTATGGAAAATACTCTATTCAATAAATATTGTTTGTTTGAACCTCATTCTTTTCTTTGACTGTTTTGTTTAAAGGAGGGAGGGTTATATTTGGAGCACTGAAGTGTCAGGTGTGACTGTGTAGCATTGGCAAATGGTTTATATAGCTCACGTCACGGCGTCACGGGTCAGGTAGAGGGCCCCTTAGCAGAATTTTGCTTCAGGGCCCAGGGAGGTCAGGATCGGCACTGTTGCTCTGATTGGTTGTAGGTCTACCGACTATCCAATTGAGTGCAGGGTTTTTTTTTTCCTGGTTCGGTTAAGACATACCTCATAATCAAAGCCCAACCGAGTGGTCTCAGACTCATATTCTACATTGAATATGAGTATGACGAAGTCAGGCTAGTGGCCTAGAGTTTTTTCTTCACAATGATCTGAAAATCATCCTCCTAATCATTCACTTAACTGTGAATTGGGTTATATTGTGAAAAACTGTTTTTGTTTGCTAAGGCAATATGCGAATGGGTGTGAACAGGCCAGCCCTCATCATGTATAATTAGGTGATTCTCACCTGAGAGAGACAAAGACACACATAATAATAATAATAATAATAATGAGCCTTTCATTCAGGTGAGTCAGACAAGAAAAAATTGAAAGGACAACATACCTACATATTTATATATATTTGTATATGCGTTATTGACTTTCATTTATATATATATACACAATATATATATATATATATATATATATATATATATATATATACATATATATATATATATATATACATATATATAAATGAAAGTCAAAATAAAAGTCAGCGCGAGCGCTGTGTTTAATATTTAAACAGTCTTTGTGCAGTTTACAGACACTATTCAATAACGCGATTAGAAACAAAGCACTTAAGAATAAATTACTTACATCAACTGCATCCGTGTGCTCCTCCTCGAAATGAAACGAGCAGTATGAAGCAGTATCGGATAAACATGTGAAGAACATGTGAATAACTTAAGCCAAAACGTGAGTATTGTCAATTTTATTTAGTGACTCGTAAGCTACTCATTCGATTTATTTTTTAATAAAACTGCTTTATAGCTCATTGATACAACATATGAATAGTCCATTTAATATTTCTAAAGATATTTATTTATTATTAAAATTTGTAAACAAAATTTGAGCCATTAATGTATGTTTTTCTGCCCTTTTCCCCCGAAAATATTTTGATAGGTCACGTTAGCCTTTAACCTTGGACTTTTTGTAGATATGTCATATAAGCTCCAGTTATTTTCACTGCCCATTCTGTACCCCCATATTTTTCAAAGTTCAAAAACATCTCAAGGAACACTTCAACAGAGCAGTGCAACATGAAGGTAACATGTGCAAACATCTATTTTCTCTTTTTTTTTTTACTTTTTGAAAGATCATATAAGACGTGCTATCGTAGGCCTGTACTGTATTCCAGGGTAGCCTACACCATACATCGATGAGAGTCGCCCTGCAAACCCAGCAACATATATTTTTATGATTATTCAAAGCGACTTATAAAGAGTTTTTTAATGCAGTTGAAGAAAGTAAAGTGCCGTAATTCCTCAAATAAAAACCGGTATTCAAATAAAAACTGGGCCTCTGATAGTGGCCGGGTGCGTGATCAACGCAGACAAATAAAGGCCGGTATCAAATTAAGACCGGGGAAAATTAGTGTGGATAATCTCCTGAATGCCTTTCTGTGGTGAGCAGGACTGCCGAGGGACGTAAGAGAAAGTCGCGAGGCCGGTGGTGCGATTGCTAATGAGCAGCACTTGTGAAGCACACCGATCTCGCATATCTCATAGAGGAGCGGAGGCATAAAGGGGGAGCGACGGAGTGGATGATCGAGACCGGTGTGCTTCACAGGGGCTGCTCATTAGCAATCGCACCACCGGCCTCGCGACTTTCTCTCATGTCCCTCGGCCGATCTATCAAATGCAGCAGCTCATACCTGTTGCTTTCGGTGACGTGAACTCCATTAAATCTGCATATAGCGCGATTTATATCCGTTTCACGAAAACGCATTTGTGAGCAGATTTAAGTAGAATTGTTTTGATAAATCAGATAGCTTTCCGATCTGAGAAAACGCAAGAAGTGGCCAGGTGTAAACATCCCCTAATGTAAACGAATCTGACAGTCAGGCGGATCTGGAGGCTTGAGGGCGGGTCCGCCACGGACTCCTTTGCTGTGTGGGGTGCATTCAAGTTCATTCGTAACGTACAGCCAATGGATGGTAGAAATAGATGTAGTGTAATACTTGATTGTGGGTGTTTTCGGGGCTTTAATCTAAATATAACTTTAGTACTGTAATATATCAAATAAACCCTCGGACACGGACAAGCTCTTTTTCTCACTTCTCTTCCTTCTCTTCCGCTCTCCCCTTCTCCTCTCTGTACCCCCGTCATAATAAAAGTCCTTCCAACAACATCCACTTTAATACAATATACTGATGAATTAACAGTGAAATATTCAAATATAACATCAGGATTAATCTTTTTAATATAATGTGCTACATTTAAGTCTTACAGTAACACAGATATAATTTAGTGCTGCTAGTAACTGTTTTCTTTTTTTAAATAAAGGCCTGCCTCTAATAAAAGCCTGCTTCAAATAAAAGCCTGGTACTTTCTGCAGTTTAGGTAAATAAAGGCCCCGGCTTTTATTTGAGGAATTACGGTAGTCACGAACACAATTCTTTCTTCCTTTTTCTTTACAGCAAGATGATGTTTAGGTGATCGTTAAATAAAGTAAGAATTGTTTATTATTGGTGTTTTGTCTATTCGTTTGTTTTGCTTTCCATTAAAAATATATTAAAAAAAAACAGGTTTTGTAATGTTAGCATGGTGTTAATTAGACCATTATAGGTTATTGAAAGAAAAATTGGAATTTGAATTAAAAAAACTGTGCAATTGTAGCAATAAAAATTGTAGCAATATAATATCACATACTATTTTTCAGAAGATAGTTCAATCTGTAATTGCATCCCTTCCATCAGTAACACAATTATATTTTTTGGCACAACATGCATTAAGCAGGGAACGCAAATATTTATTAGGATAACTAAATAAAACGACGCCATAATATTGCATCCTACTGTTTTCAAATGCATTTGGATAAGGGTGCGCTGTCTGAAAAACGAGCGGTCAGAGAACGTGGGACTCTGTGTGCGGGTGTTATACGATCTTCTGAACAGCAGGTGGCGCTATCTCGAAAAACGAGGGATCTGAGAATGCGGGACTCTGGGTGGGGGACTCAAGGGGGTAACCATCGACCGGAAGTTGAAGCCTCGCGGAGCTGCCATCTTGTAGCAGAACTTCACTTGCATTAGCATTTCCATTGACTCCCATTCATTTACATCTAAAGCGTTTGAAGACCCCATTTGTCCTTTATTTATTTCTAAAGAAACACGAAAATGTATAAAATGCTCCATTACATTGTAGCTTATGTTATGGAACCGTAGAAGCAGTTTTTTGTGAAAGCAGGCTAACGATTGTGTCATAACCAAGCGACTCTCTGTCGCACAGTAGAGCGATTACCATATGGACAGGAGGAGCAGCTCACAGGCAATCGGGGAAACGTGGATGCAAAATGACAAAATAATTAATCATTTGATCAATTGAACGAAACGAAAAGCTGCTCAGCCTGTCTAAAAAACGGATGAGCGAGACAAGGGATGGGATCGAGAACCGGTTCCACTTTAGAACCGGTTCTAAGTTTTACAATCCATCGATATTGTATGCCCTCTGCGTTAACGATTCCTCTTATCGATGCTCCTGCTCTGACTCAACCATACTATGTAAGCTACAGACCGTGAACTCACAACTGTCCCTGTTGTATTTATTCACAACTGTCCAAAGAGAATTTTTGTACCACCAAAGCCTTATTTGATCGGTGAGTAAAACTCTCTCTGTAGTGATGAACCGGTGCGCTTGTGACAGCGCGCATGTTAAACTGAACGAGCAGGAGAGAGAGAGTGCCCCGGTCGTGCGCGCGCACTCTCTCTCAGGCTTCACCGTCTCAAAACTAAGTGCTGTCTTGCTCTCTCTCTCCTCGCACATATTAATCAAAATAATCGACACGATGGTGAGGTCAGGAGACTAAAGTTTCTTGTGGAGCATTCGGAGATTTGTTTTTCCAGAATTACCGCTGGCCGTGAATTGTGCTAAAATAGGCCTACGTTGCCTTATCTTCTCTGAAAAGTCTTCCGCACATTCAGCTGACATAAACCACACTTCAAATAAACGAAAAAACAAAACAAAAAACGATCCAGTGATGAAATGTTTTCTTTGATGACACACATCTTGTGGGATGTCCCAACCACCGGGATAATCACACAACGCGCACACGTCCAATGATGACACAATTCGCAAACTTATGACTCATTTGAACCGATTCGTTTTAATGAATGGTTAAAACAACTGAACTGATCTTCCAACACTTGACCCACAGGATTTATAATCGGGGAATAACTAATCATAACTCTTTTCAATAAGGTTCCATTTATTACATAAATAACATAAAAAATAGGCTACAGTTTGCTTAGTCAAGTGTAAGGTTTAAAGGGTTAGTTCACCCAAAAATGAAAATTATGTCAGTATTTACTCACTCTCATGTTGTTCTAAACCTCTTTGTGTTTATTTGTTCTGCTGAACACAAAGGAAGATATTTGGAAGAATGTTTTAATCAAACAGATCCCAATCCCCATTGACTACCATAGTAGGAAAAAATACATAATATTCATATTTCCACAACAAGATCAACACCGCTCCTAAGACACAAATGCTTTTCAAAGCATTCAACTCTCTCCTCTGTCCACCTCCTCCACCACCCATCTCCTCGCTAACTGCTGATGATTGCTAACTTCTTCACTAATAAAACAACAACAACTATCAGCAGTCAGTTCTCTAATCTGCACACACAGGAACCTACACCAACCACTCCCACAGCCAACCTTCTTTCCTCCTTCTCTCCACTAACCAACGAAGACATTTCTAAATTACTCATCTCCAGTCATCCTACCACCTGCCCTCTAGACTCCATCCCCTTACACCAGAGGAGGGAGTAAGTCACTAAAAGCAAGTCTCAAGTCAAGTCCAAGTCTTAACATTGCAAGTCAAAGTCAAGTCAAGTCATTATGTTGTTAGGGTCAAGTCAAGTCAAGTCAAGTCATACTCTTTGTCAAGTCAAGTCAAGTCAAGTCAAGTCGCTGACTTGGTCATCAAGTCATACCAAGTCGCACACAGGCTAGTTTTACATATTTTTTAACTCTGGGACTTTACTTTTAGACACAGAGGGCTGATGGGTTACAAAAATAAATAAATCAACTTGTGTGTTATAAATAAAATAACATTAAGAAGCACTTTAAATGCTCTAAGATAAAAATAAATTAAATGAACACAAGTAAACAAGAATTAATACAACTTTTCCCATCTTGTAAAAAAAAAGATATTGCATTATTGCTAAATTAGTAGGCTACGGTGTGCCAAAGATTGTATGTTCTCATTCTAAATATCCAGGTGATTTGATCCAATCACACAAAATATCATATGGAATTTAAGAAAACAAATCTAATCATTAGTGTTGTCACGATACCAAAATTATTGTTTCGATACCGAAATCAATTAAGAATCGAGATTTCGATACTTTTCCTGAAAAGGAAGTATTTCTTACAGGGAAGTTTCACATGCACCTCCTTTGCGTAGGTATGTGCTCTTTAATAACCTGATATAAATAAATCACTGACAAACATGCACATGCTCTGATTATAATCATATAGCCTATAGATCATTTTAGCTGATGTTTTGTTTGCTTTATTTTAGCAGCTTGCAAATTATTTATGCTATGCAAGTTGGACTGAAAGTTGTACAGCTAATACAAAAATAAATAAAACATCTCCAGTTAAATAGCAGATCATTCCTTTATTTCGCTATTAAATGAGAGATCTAGCGCTAAAATCTGTTGTTTTTTAAATCAAGAGGGGCGCTCTTTTCGCTGCTATCAGTTGCATGGGCTTTTGCGGCTCGTGCACCGCCTTTATTCGGACGGCGCTTCATTCTATCACTGTTGCAGAGACGATTGTGTACAGGCCGCTGGATGAACTCAGACCGGTCCTCGCGGCCTCGGAACACTACCGGCCCACCAGGAAAAGTCCTGAATCTCCGGATTGCCACTCCGCTACTGAGTATCATTATTAAATGATTTAAAACCAGCTATTTTTTTAAAACGTGGGTTGTTGTGACTGACGTAATTCCTAAAAAGCTGACAGTTCATCGCGACTCACACATCTGTTATCAAAGAAGCTTTCATAATATATACACTTTGTTTGTTATAATAAGAGGATTTGCCAACATACAGAATTATTCAGCACTGAACAAAAAGTCCATTTTTAGCATAGGGGTTTTGAGCTGTGAGGGAGTCTATCGTAAATGCTTCTGATTGGCCATTGCATTCCAGAAATCAACACACATGTCTGTGATTGGCTACTTAGCTCAACGCTTTATTCTCCTTCAACCCGCACACACAGAAAGCATTACCGCCCGCTCTCGGCGCTTCCTCTTTTGACGCATTAAAAAAACAGAATTTTAGAGTATTTTTTTCTCAAGTCATTTCAAGTAAATAGGCACAAGTCCGAGTCAAGTCTAAAGTCACAAGGAGCAAGTCTAAAGTCAAGTTCAAGTCTTTTCAGACATCCAGTCAAGTAAGTCTCAAGTCCAGAAAATTGTGACTCCAAATCTGACTCGAAGTCTCCCACCTCTGCCTCACACCTTCTACAAGCAATCTCTCCCACACTTCTACTGGCTCTCACACAGATTATCAACTCTTTCCCTACAAACTGGCATTTTCCCTACAGCATTTAAGCAGGCTCGGGTAACTCCACTGCTTAAAAAATCAATGCTAAACACATCTCTCTTAGAGAATTACAGACCTGTCTCTCTCCTATCATTCATTGGGAAAACACTAGAACGAGTTGCTTTCAACCAAGTATCATCTTTCCTGTCTCTGAACAACCAGCTGGATGCCAACCAATCAGGCTTCAAGAAAGGCCATTCAAACGAGATTGCATTGCTGTCAGTCAGATGCATCGCAAAAGCTGCATCCAAATCATCAGTTCTCATTCTCCTGGACCTGTCTGCTGCCTTTGACACTGTGAATCCTCAGATCCTTCTGTCCACTCTCTCATCACTCTGGCATCACTGGAACTTCCCTCCACTGGTTTGAGTCCTATCTCACAGAGTTTCCAAAGCACATCAACTGACCACAGGGGTTCCCTTGGGTTCATTGCTTGGACCCCTCCTCTTCTCCATTTACACCACATCACTGGGACCCATCATACAGGCAAATGGTTTCTCTTACCATTGCAATGCAGATGACCCCCAGCTCTACCTCTCATTTCAAACAGATGATCCCACAGTAGCTGCATGAATCTCAAGCTGTCTGGCTGACATCTCTGCACAGATGAAGGAACATCACCTCAACCTGACTTAAGACTGAGCTTCTCGTCCTCCCTGCCAATCTGTCTCTACAGCACAACTTCACTATCCAGATAGATTCTTCCTTAATCACCCCATCAAGGTCGGCCAGAAATCTTGGAGTAATCTTTGATGACCACCTGACCTTCTCAGACCATATTACAAAGACAGCTCGATTATGCAGGTTTGCAATGCACAACATCAGGAAGATCAGGTCTTTCCTAACTGAGCAGGCGACACAGCTTCTTGTCCAGGCTCTGGTTATTTCTAGGCTTGATTACTGCAATGCTCTTCTGGCTGGACTTCCATCATGTGCAGCTAAACCTCTACAAATGATCCAGAATGCTGCTGCTGTCTTCAACGAGCCCAAAAGGGCCCACGTCACTCCTCTGTTCAATCTCCCTGCACTGGCTGCCACTCGCTGCTCGCATCAAGTTCAAGGCGTTGACACTTGCTTACAGATTGACCACTGGCACAGCTCCCTCTTACTTTCACTCACTCCTACGAGTCTACATCCCTACCAGAAACCTACGATCGATCAGTGAGTGACAGCTTGTGGTACCATCACAAAGAGCCACAAAATCAGCAGGGCGAGAGTGTGGTCTCTGGTCTCACAGGCCTGAGCTGACTCTATGTGCGTTAGTTTAATTTTACAGAAACCATGGTACATGCAGTGTGTAGTGTTTGTGGGCACTGGGTTGTGGGCACATTCACTACATTTAATGCACAATTGACATGTGTCGATTTAATTTGTGCGAGCCCTATAGGCACACTAAGCCGCCTTGCCTATGTCTGCATGCTGCTGCAACGCATTTAACATTAATTCAAAATTAAGGATAATTTTTGGCTTCAATATCTTGTGGAAAAGAGGTTTTCTCCTAGCGCAAGATATTACGCAGTACGAGAGCACCTCTCGTAAGTGAACATCCCTAATGCAGAAGAATTTTAACCTTTTTTATCTTAAAGGTGTTTTTTTTTAATTTTCATGTAGTAATCACATTTTTTATTGCCCATATGTGAACAGCTTGTAACGAAAGACAAAAACAAAAACAAAAACGAGACCTTCCACGACTTCCTGAGGATGTCTATGAAAGCATGTTGACTGATTTTTATGTCAAGTCACCTTTATTTATATAGAGCTTTTTACAATACAGATTGTATCAAAGCAGCTTCACAGTGATAACATGAAAATAATACAACACAGATCAATAATATTGTTAAATATTAAATGTCCCCAACTAAGCAAGCCAAAAGCCAAGGCAACAGTGGCAAGGGACCAAAACTCCATCAGGAGTTGTGAAGGACTCAGGTCATTCTTGCCAGGCATATCAAAAGGATGTTACGTTTACACGCACTCCCTGGAGCCTCTCTTCCGTTCGATGACACATGAAACGAAAGCATGTACTGTACAATGTTCAGGAATATACCAAAAGAGTTATTCTGTACTGTGATATCAATGTGTATGTGACATTTATGCACACTCCCAGGAGCCTCTCATCCGTTTCATGACATATGAAACAAAAACTTGTACAATGTTCAGGATAAAGTGAAAGTGCCATGCAAATGTAGAGAAGGTACCATAAACCCTGTGGGCAATTAATATGCCCAATCAAACATAGCCTGACTATGCCTCTCTGAATCTCTCTCAGGGAAAGTTGAGTTATAAACACAGATTTAATGTGTACCTTACCAACAGAAGGAAGAGAGACGTGTTTCTTATATGTGACTAAATTCACAATTTATTAAAAGACATAATACAGAAATGGCATGCCCAGTTATGAGCCTTATTCTTCATGAGCTGAGCTGTAATCTTAAAAGAGAGAACGCCAACTACAAAAAAACAAAACAAACCTGACAAATAAAACAAAAAACAGACAAAACTAGCGCGACACTTCGAGGAAGACTCACACGGCCACTGGTGTGAGCCCACTCTATTGCCCTGTAAAATTCACTGGTAAAAGTGCCTAAAAAAAAGAAACAAATACAGACACATAAAACCCTACCGATGCTCTAAATGACAACATTGCGTTAGTTTCTGTCATCTTGCTTCTGGCTGAGAGAGCTCTATGCTAGTTTGCTATACATAATTCTATACGTATAGAATATTCTATAACGGTAAAATATGTCAAGTATTATATGCTCAGTTTGGGGCTGCCATAACAATTGAATTAAGAGGAGAGAACAATTCAACCAATGGTGTTACGAACATAATGTGAAGCGGTCGGAGTGTTGTTGGTGAACTTTACCGATCTACACCCACCACCTGAAGATGAGGAGCATCTGAGGAAATGGCAGGTGCTAAACCGAATGCCCACCCAAGCGCCCTTATGTGTGTTGTAGTTCATGGACGGGAGCCGGCTAACCGAACACCCTTACCCCGAGATATGGCTCTGCAAAGTTCTGGTAAAGCAGTGACACTGGGTGCTGAACAGGTTGTCAGATTCAGGTAAGCTAACTTAATTGTTAGCTTGTTAGCCTAATGTTAGATTTGGGAAGTCCGTCCTATGAATACATTTACAATTAACCCACATGGAAAGAATCTATATGAGGATATATGCTCATATATGAAACCTATATGCGGTTTATTTGCACATATATACAGCATATATGCACATATATGATAATATATATGCTGCATATGTGTGTATATATGGCACATATAGGCAATTTGAGGTGCATATACAGGCCATATAGGTCTCCTGTATTGCTTCTTTATATCCACATATAAGTGCTATATGGGCATATACAGGCCATATAGGTCTCCTGTATTGGTTCTTTATATCCACATATAAGTGCTATATGTGCATACAGAGTCTCCTGATAGCTCATGGCAGGATCTGGTCATTTGTAACTCATACACACTGTTTGTACCCAAATTTGGGTTAAATATGGACAAACCCAAATGTTGGGTTAAAAATTAACCCAAATTCAACTTTCAGTTTCAACTGTAAATTTTTTAACCCAACATTTGGGTTTGTCCATGTTTGACCCAAAGCAGTTTTTTTAGAGTGTATATGTCATTATATTGCTAAATAAATAAATAAATAAATAAATAAATAAATAATAAATAAATAAATAATTAAATAAATAAATAAATAAATAAATAATAAATAAATATCAGATATATATATTTCAACTGCACTGTTATGCAGTTTTTCCTTTGTGACAGTAGCCAAAGTGAGATATGAACTATGAACATATGAACATAAAAAAATGCTGCATTGTTCATCACAACTTTGGGTCAAATATGGAATAACCCAGCCATTGGGTTAATTTTTTTATTACATTTTTAACCCAACATTTGGGTTTGTCCGTATTTTACCCAAAATGGACTAAAACATCCAAGCATTTTTTAGAGTGTATCTCATTCTCACTTTGGCAACTGTTGTTTATGATGCCTAACTCATATTTTCTATTATCAAGGCAATAACTAAGAACTAATAAAAAATTAATTTATGCAAGAACTTATGTGTGCTAACACTTGAAATTGGTATCACATGTAATTGGCAAAGCTATGTGATGTATGATTACAAGGTCAATTCTTTATTGTATGAATTAGTGGAAAAGAAGGAAATGTATAACAAAAGTGTTTGTTGTTTTTTCATTCAAGTCACTTTCCCATCCACACATTCATCATTACATCCACCAAATGCAAAGCAAATTGCAATGTTTTCTGTATTGTCTTAATGAAGTTTCTAGATGAATATGGCTGAAAGGTCATTACAGTCTAAATGTAGCAACAACAGCAACAAAAACAAGTTAATAGAACGTACATTCAAATAATCATCATCATCCCACTTCACATCTATCTAAATTCACTGTGGTTTATAAATTTGAAGACAATCATTTTTGCTGCTGCACTGCCGATTGGCCGCTACAGCGCCCCGTAGTTGATGACGTCACCCGCCCATCTTGATGTTATCCGATTCCGATGAAGTTTCGCTGTCGAAAGATAGCGGCTACAGTAAAATTGCGATATCAACAATGGAGATCCCCTAAGTCCTACTTAACACCAATCGTAAGTATTCCTAATTTTATATTTATTTGCGGGTTTTTTTCTGGAGATGGATATTGCGGTGGCAGAGAAGTATATACTTAGCATTTATTTTGCCAAACAACTGTTTCAGTCCATATACTTCTAGCTATGTTGTTAGCAGCTAGTGAGGTAACTTTAGTGTGGGTGCTAATATAACTTAGCCGTTGATAAGATTCAAAATAGAATTAAAGTGTATTTATTTGTTTTTTTTCTGGAGGAATTCGTAGAGGGTTAACGTTAACAAAAGTCATGGCCTAGAGAACATAACGTCGTTCATGTCAATAAATGATGCTTCTCTGCCAACGGCTCAAGAAGGCAATCAGCTCCAGAAAAAAAAACTGAATTTGAATTTGGTAGAAATTGGTGAAAGAAAATTGCGTTCACAACCAGATTTCATCTCCAGAGCCTTATCAATGGAGGGTTGTAGCTTGCGTTCACAGCTGCAGGAAATGTCTTTTGAACAGTAAACGTTAACTGTTAGGGCATTGAGTTGCTGGGTGCTATTTTGATTAAGTGATTGTAATTTTATTCTTTATATATATTCTTTCTAGAATTACCTCAAATGAATCGTTGACCTCGCCATTATTGCTCAAAAAGGTAAGTTAATTTAAGTTCCTCTGATTTTGCTTTTTAAAATAATTTCTCTAGCAGAGCTGTACTTGTGAAGTTGGGCTGATTGATAGTGTTAACTATTTGATGTATTTGCACTTTAATTTATTGAAGAGAATAATTATATTTTTCTTCTATGAACAAGACTGGAAGGAGTCCTGTGGAGGATCTAGATTTCTCTTCTTTGGAGAAGTGCAACTGGTGAGTAACCCCCTTGCATTTTTATTTATTTATTTAATTTACTTGTTACTCAAACTTCTGTCCTTAATATTCTGTGGAATAAATTATGTTTGTGTGCGGGCATACCATCACTTTTTTTACTTGCCATTTTTGTTTTTCCTTGCACCTCAAGAAAATGTGATGTGTATATTAAAAAAAAAAACCTCTTGCTTTCACTGCCTTCATTTTAACCCCCTTTCATAATAATTTTGAAATATTACTTTAAGGTGGGAAGCCAACCAGAGGGGATGGGGAGCAGCTAGTTGCCCTTGACCAAATTAAAAAGGCAGCCATTATTGGTGAGTAAATGCATAAAAGTTTTGTTTTCCCTTCTCAACGCATTAGGACTTTATAAGTTCACCACTTTAACCATAGCCTACTTGTATCAATGTTTATTAGGCATCAATGGAGACTGTATAAGGGATAATTGTTACTATATCTGCTTGGAACCTATAATACTAATTCATCGCTTGCTCAGTTCTTGATCCTAACTTTCCTCTTCTTAAGCCACATTTCTGAATTTTCTGAATCTTCAGAATCAGAATCTTCCAATTGACATGTTTACATGACGGATCTTATATTATGATCAGCCTTTTATCCAAAAATATGTCTGATCACAGCTGTACTGTAATCACTTTGGGTTCCTGATGAAGCACTATGTTATTATTGTTATTATTATTATCCTGTCTTATTATATTTTTCTTCTCTAGATGCTACATTGAAGAAGTGGCCGGCAGCCAGCCGAGGGGAGATAGTCACATCTATCAATTTGAAGCTGAGAAGATCAACAAGATTTTTTTTTCTATCCAGTTTTTTCTTATTTTTGTTCTTGTACTATTTGATTTTTCTTAAGTAAATAAATAATCGAAATGTATACATTTTGGACTATTATTTATGTTGCCTAGTAGCTATGGATTTTAATAATTATACTAATATAGGTAAATATGTTGGTGCATATATAGGTGAACATATGTTCATATATACGTGCATACATGTACTTATATAGGTACATATATGCACATATATACACACCTATATGTGTACATATATGCGTGCATACATGTACCTATATAGGTACATATATGCACGTATATATGTACTTATATAGGTACATATATGCATATATATACACACACCTATATGTGTACATATATGCGTGCATACATGTACCTATATAAGTACATATATGCATGTATATATGCACCTATATGTGTACATATATGCGTGCATACATATACCTATATAGGTACATATATGTGTACATATATGCACGCATGCATGTACCTATATAGGTACCTATATACTGTATGTGCACATATATGCACGCATGCATGTACCTATATAGGTACCTATATATGTGCACATATATGCACGTATATATGTACATATACGTGTGCATATATGTACATATAATATAGGAAAACGGCCAATTTTATATATGTCACATATATTAAAAACCTATATTAAAACATATATGTTTATATATTTTTTTTCCATGTGGGAATAACGAGCTGTTAACAAAATACAACGAATCTTGCATGATTACAATTGCTCACCTATATGTCATATTTCTTTTAATTTGTGAATTAGACCTAAGGGTCTGAAATAAAAGAATGAATGAATATTCATGACAGTACAAGATTGTTATGATACATGTGAGGAGACGAGGATGAACAGGAAATATGGATGTAATCATGAAACACAGGAGTCACAGAATCCTACGCTATACATGAACAAGAACAAACAATGACTGAGAGACAACACAGGGTTTAAATACACAGAGAACAGATCAGGGAAACAAGGCACTGCTGTGCCCTGGAGGCTGACCAGGGCATGGCCTAACAGGGGCAGGAAGCCTCCAAGGCAGAGCAGGCGGCCAGGGCGGAGCAGACTGGTGCAGGCGGAGACGATCCTTTGGGTGGCCATGACGCAAACAACCCTTCGGGTGGCCGTGGTCGAGGAGGACCTTTCTTCGGGAGACCAGGCCCTCTCATGGGAGTCAGGCCTGGCCCCAATGGCCGTGGGACCTAAAAATTTTCTCTGGGAGGACGTGCTCAGGGACAAAAGACTCAAGGACAGGTTCTGGGATTGGGACAAGGCTCCAGGCTGGAGAGGACCAGCGGTGAAGCAAGTCTCTGTGCTGGATGGGACCAGCGGTGAAGTCTCTGTGCTGACGGGACCAGCGGTGAAGGCTCTGTGCTGGACGGGAACCAGTGGTTAAGGCTCTGAGCTGGACGGGACCGCGCGGTGAGGGCTCTGGGCTGGACGGGGCCGGCGGTGAGGGCTCTGCAAGGCCGATGGTGAATCCAGAGTTACAGCTCAGCAGCACCCACTCCACAAAGGCCTGGAAATTCCCCAGAGGCCCATCTCAGGAACACACAGAGGCTGATATAATCATAATCTCAAGATGGCGGCGGAAGGTGCGCACAGGTTAGCAGGTGCTGAGCGCACTTTACCAAAACCGTCTAGAACTTTTTATAGCACGCTGGTTTTTAGTGTTGTACATGTCCACAATACTTGTGATATGTATGAGAAAAAACTATCTGCAAAGAGTTCAAAGAGAATGCGACAATATTGTTATCACAGAGTGCCAACATGCTCTCTATACAAAACTGCTTAACAGTGGATATACTACTGCGATTGCCTCAAGATGCACGAGAGAAAGAGCAAGTGCAAGTATACAGAAGTTGAACTATTAATTGTGCTGCTACTTGCCGGGGACGTGGAACTCAATCCTGGACCACTGACCGGCTTCAAGTGCCACATCGTCGGCCTCTTCTCCAAACAGCTCCCGGCATTCTTGTGGTCCCTGTTGGCCAGAATTGCTTGCCATCATTGGGGCTTCTGTTTACACCGGCTGTGTGTCGGGCGGCCTGCGCTGAACCTTGGGCCGGTGGTCTGTGGTGCGTTGTCAGGGCAATTTGAAGATGGGTCTGCATTCGGCGCCGGGGATGATTGCCAGCGGCCATGGACCGGATCTCTGCCCTGGCTGTGTGAGCAGCGAAGGGTTGGGAATTGTTGCACGTACCCGTGGCTGGGCGGTGGCTGCTTGTCCACGGCCGTGGGAACGACTCGTGCTCCTGGCTCTATTTCTGTTGAGTGGTCGGCATCGATGGAAACCCCGGAGGCTAGTGGGTGTGACACATCGCATGGATGTGTTCCAGCCAGGTAATCCAGCTGCAAGTTTGACTAATGGAAAAGGCGTTGCGCTGCCTTCAAACGATTCAACAACTTTCACTGAGGTGAGAGGATGTGCTCATACATCCAATAACAACACAGATATGCCTCCACAAACTGTGAAAACGAAAGATAAAAACGTGTTGGTTAACTCTTTAATATCCGGTGTATATTCGAACTTAGATACAGACCGTATGAAGTGTGCAGCTTTAAAGCAAACTACGTTTAGGTTGAGACTGTAAACCATGCAAAAATACTCTGGGACCCCAAAGTTAAACCAAAGGGTTTTCTTGGTGGACATTTGAATATTAGGAGTGTTGTGTCAAAGACTGAGCAACTGGAGCATTTGCTGATAGACTCTAATTTGGATTTTTTGAGTCTGTCAGAGACTTCACAGAGTGTCTTTAATGTACAAGGGAATAACATTTTTAGAGATGACCGAAACAAGGAAAAGATGGAGGGGTAATGATATATGTGAAAGATAAGTTCAACTGTACATTCATTGAAAACCTCAGTGATTTTTTGGAATGTGTGGGTATAACCATCAAACTCTCACCAGAAATGTCATTTGTGGTTATTGTGTTGTATAGACCTTCAACAGCAAAGGACACTTTCTTTACCCATCTCACTGAGATACTAAAACAATTTAACAACAAGGAAATTATTTTAGTAGGGGATTTTAATATCAATTGGCTAAATAAAAGCTGTAGGAAAAAAAATAAAACAAATAACAACTAAGTTTTACATGATCCAAATGGTAAACAATGCAACTCATATAACTAAATCATCCAAAACATTGATTGATCTTATATTCACAAATAGAGAAGAACGAATTGCAAAGTCCTATAACCTGATAACTGGTCTTTCTGACCACACTCTTACTTTCGATAGTCAGGAGGCTATCAAAGACTAAGATATAAAACTTCTAATAGAATTGATATCAAATCAGGGCTTCATATATCTCAAAAAGAGACTTGGAATTGTTTTATAATGAAATAGAACAAATTCAATGGAATCAGATAACTAGAGGCAAAAATTGCCAATCAGCAAGTAATGATTTTATGACAAACTTTAGTGATCTCATATCGAAATATTCCAAAGAACCATCTCAGAAGATCAGACGCAAACCATCTATCCCTTGGATGAATGAGACAGTGTGGAATTTAATGAAACAACGAGATGCAGCACTTAAAAAGTCCTTGAAAACAGGCCTTTTGACAGACTCGCTTTTGTACAAGGAGATCAGAAATAAAGTTACTACGTTGTTACGGAAAACTAAAGCAAATTTTTGTTATGAACTTAATTGAACAAGCAAAATGAAATACTAAAATACTTTGGCAAACCATTGATAAAGTAACTGGTAGGAAGAGTTGTAAAGGACATAAATTAGAAATCTATAATAAAGGATATTTGGAAACTGATGCCCAAATTGTCAAGGTTCAGCAGGGAAGAAAACCCAGAAGACGTACAGCAGGTAAACAGTCCTTTAATGTAAATTAGGCAAAGCCGCAATGTCCGATTTACAAAGGAGGATTCACAGTCTTAAATGTAACTTAGGTAGAGCCGCATCGGCCAGGAAACACAGGAGTGTTCTTCAATGAACACCTAGAAGAGTAGAGAGGAGCACAAATGACTGGTTCCGCAGCCTCGAGAGAGAGTAGAGCAGGTGGACTGGTGAGGGCGAAGCACCCTCTGCGATTCTCCGCCTGTACAGCGCTGGACACGGCACAAATCATTTAACAAACAGCACCAAAGTAATTACCAGCACCGGACAGGACAAGACAAGACAGGACTCTTCAACTGTGGTTGAAACATAGCATGAGGCAACGTGCGTGACGGGTAGCAATAACCGACAGAGAAAGGTTGAAAGAGAAAGCTAGAAATAGAGAGGCTAAAGACGCATGATAGGCAGCAGGTGGGAAGACGAGAGAACGAGGATTAGCTGGACCAGATGAGTGAGCAATAAGGGGTGTGTGTGTGTGACCAGCAGATGGAGACAGATAACAAACAGAAAAGAGAAGGAACCAGGATCATGACAGTACCCCTCTCTCAAGGTGCGCCCCCTGGCACACCCTAGGAGGACCCCGACCACGGGACGAACATCTAGCAGTCTTCGGACTCGAGAGACAGGCTGAACCCTCTACCGCGGACAGGAGCGGTTACAGGACGAGGGACTGGACGGACAACAGACTTGAGACAGGAGACATGGAACACGGGATGGACACGACGGGATCGGAGCTCTACAGAGACAGGACTAAGGACCTTAATGACGCAGACGGTTCTCGATAAATTTGGGAGCCAACTTTCATGAAGAAAACTGGAGAGGAAGTTTGAGCGTGGAAAGCCACACCTTCTGACCGCATAGGCGTAGCAAGGACTCTTGACACGGCGGAGCGGGACTTACAAAGGGCTGACCTGAACCGTTCTCCAAGTTTGCTTGCAACGTCTGGATAAAAGCATTGACAGACGGAACGTTAGACTCGAGATTGGCGGACGGGAAAAGGGGAGGTTGGTAACCCAGACAGCACTGAAACGGTGACATCCCGGTAGCAGAAAAGGGAGCGGAATTGTGTGCGTATTCTGCCCACGGGAGTTGCTCGGACCACGAAGCGGGATTGCAGGAGGCAAGACTGCGTAATATGCGACCAATGGTCTGGATTAGCGCGTTCAGCTTGCCCATTAGTCTGAGGATGGAACCCGGAGGAGAGGCTGACAGAGGCACTCGATAAGGCGGCAAAAACTCCTTCCAGAACAGGGAGGAGAATTGTGGACCTCTATCAGACACAACATTCTCCGGAAGACCATGGATCTTCAAAAATGTGTTCGACGACGATCTGGGCGGTCTCTCGCGGAGGGCAGTTTAGGGAGCGGGATAAAACGTGCAGAGTCATTCTCTTAATTTAGGGTACATTTCATGTCAGCAAAAAAGCACAAGGAGCACTGTCCTTTCTCAGTGGAATATTAAGTGTCTCAATATAGTATATTAATTCAGTGTTACATATCTGTTATCTGCAGAGCTTAAATATTAACTGTTTTAAAAATAAAATAAATTAAAAACATGTATTTACTTCAGAGTTTGTCAACTATGTTACGGACAAACAGGGTGTTATACAAACCATTCAATTCAGTCTTGCACTTGAAATTAAATGCAATTTTGAAGGCTCTTGAGTCTATTTCTGCCACACATACAATTGTTATTTAAAATGATTTTCATATTTAACCTTTTTTTAAAGATTAACATGACATGCATTTATAACGGTTCTTAAGGACAAGGATGTTTTTCATCATAAATCTGTCACGGTTCACAATTTCATTGTGTTCTTCATGTCTCGTGTCTTTGTTGTTATACGTGTGTGGGTGTGTGAGTAGAGGGCGTGGTCAGCCCATCAACGCTGATCAGCGCGCAGCTGGTTTCACTTTCTGTCACCAGCTGCAGCTCGTTCGCTTGCCTATTTATACTCACGGTTTTGTCTTCTCTTTGTCAGATCGTTGTTTGGTGTTCTTGTTGTGTGTTCCTGAGTTCCGGTTGACGTCCCGTCCTTGTGCCTTGATTCTCGTTCTGGATTCTGGTCGTGTTTTCGTCTCCGTGTCTGGATTCTACTCAGTCATCATTCTCCGTCATCTCACCATTCATCTTCACTCTGTTGGCCATCGACGTCCCTGCGCTGCACCCTGTGTCTATCCTTATTCTGGACATTTATTATAATAAATTGAGTTACTTGCATATTGCTTCCTTGCCATCATTTGCTGTGACAGAACGATCTGACCGCACTATGGAAGCAGCAGGTGAATCGCCAGCGTCTCTTCAAGACTTCGTCGACAGCAGCATGCAGAGGATGGATTCCTGCGAGAAAAACATTAACGACACAGGGAGAGCTATTCAAGCTCTTGTAGCGCAGGTGTCCGAGCTCACCCAGCAGCTCCAACATCTGCGTGCTCCCACTGCGCCCCCACGCCGCCGATCCCCTCACACCACCAGCGATCCCTTCCCAGACGGAGCCCCGACTACCTGTGCCCGAATTATATTCAGGTGAGCCCAGTTTCTGCAGAGCATTCCTCACTCGGTGCTCTATGCACTTTTCACTTCAACCCAGAACCTTCAGTACTGAACAGTCTAAAGTGGCGTTTGTTCTGACGCTGTTATCTGGGAAGGCGGCGCTGATGGGGGACGGCGGTGTGGAAAACCAAGACCCATGCTGTGCTTCGTTCCAGACACTCGCCGCTGAGATGTAAGCGAGTTTTCGATCGGGTGGTGGCTGGGAAAGAGGCGGCTAGAATTCTTGCTGATCTACGTCAAGGAGAGCAGGTCCGTATCCGATTTCTCCATTGAATTCAGGACATTAGCGGCTGAGTGTCACTGGAACGAAGAGGCGCAGTGGGACATGTTCCTGCATGGGCTGGCTGACCGCATCCAGAGAGAGATTTACACACTGGATTTACCCACATCTCTCAATGGACTTATTGATCTGGCTTTAAGAGTGGACGCTCGTGTGACCAGAGCTGAAAGAAGAGTTCTGCCCAGCCGGCTGGCCAGTGGTGCTGAGAGTCAGCGGGTCAGCGGAGCGGATGCGGTCAGCGCCACTTACGATCATGAGCCCATGCAGGTAGGGCGAGCTCGGGCTTTCCCGGGAGGAGAAGGAGAGGCGGAGGTCCCAAGGGCTATGCCTTTACTGTGGAGGGACTGGTCATCATGCTTACAGCTGTCCGGTAAAAGGCCAAGCCCGATAGTAACTATGAGGCTACTATCGGGTGGGATCTCTGCCAGAAGACCTCATCAACATCTACGCTCCTCCCGGTAAGACTTAGATGGTCAACACACACCCAGGACTGTCGTGCACTGTTGGACTCGGGAGCCGAAGGTAATTTTATGGATTATTCGTTTGCACTCAAGTTTCATGGTCCCATCAAACCGCTCACACACAAGATTTCAGTTAATGCACTCAAAGGTCAGGATCTCCCTACTATTGAATTCACCACTGAAACCATCACTCTCATCACTTCTGGAAATCACACTGAAAGACTGTCATTCTACATCAAGGACTCACCTCTGGCACCAATCGTTCTCGGACACCCATGGCTCGTTCAACACAACCCCCGTGAGACTGGCAGCAGTGCACTGTCGTGTCATGGAGCAGTCAATGTCATGAGTCTTGTCTTGTGTCTGCCTGTTCGTCTGTTTCTGTTCCTATGTTGCAGGAGGAGACAGTGGACTTGTCAAACGTGCCCGCAGAGTACCAAGACCTGAAGGAAGTGTTCAGTAAGTCTTGTGCTGCTTCTCTTCCTCTGCATCGTCCCTATGACTGTGCTATAGATTTATTGCCAGGTAAGTCTCCGCCTAAAGGCAAGTTATATTCGGTTTCTGTTCCAGAAAGGGAGGCTATGGAGAAATATATTTCTGATTCTCTAGCAGCCGAATTCATCCGCCCTTCTTCTTCTCCAGCGGGGCGGGGTTCTTTTTTGTGGGGAAGAAGGACGGATCTCTGCGACCTTGTATTGATTACCGAGGGTTGAACAACATCACGGTAAAGAATACCTATCCTTTACCGTTGATGTCTTCAGCCTTCGAGAGGTTGCAGGGAGCGTCGGTCTTCACAAAATTGGACTTACGTAATGCTTATCATTTGGTCCGCATCAGGATGGGGGATGAATGGAAAACCGCTTTTAACACCCCCAGGGGGCACTTTGAATATTTGGTTATGCCTTTCGGGCTGTCCAACTCCCCAGCGGTTTTCCAGGCACTGGTCAATGACGTGCTGCGAGATATGGTTGATCAGTTCATATATGTTTACCTGGATGACATATTGATATTTTCTTCTTCTCTCCAGGAACATGTGCAGCAGGTCAGACGAGTGCTTCAGAGACTGCTAGAGAATGGGATTTTTGTTAAGGCGGAGAAATGCACTTTTCATGCACAGTCTGTCCCTTTTCTAGGGTACATCGTCTCGTCTGAGGGAGTACATATGGATCCTGAGAAGCTTAAGGCTGTGGTGGAGTGGCCAAATCCAGATTCCCGTAAGGCCCTACAGAGGTTTCTGGGGTTCACTAACTTTTACCGGCGTTTCATTCGCAATTTCAGCCAACTAGCCGCGCCTCTGACCGCCTCGACCTCCCCCGAACTCCGTTCAGGTGGTCAGACGCAGCCCAGACTGCGTTTGCCAAACTCAAAGGCCGTTTTGTTTCAGCCCCAATACTTGTTTCCCCTGATTCTTCACAGCAGTTTGTGGTGGAGGTCGATGCGTCAGAGGTGGGGGTAGGCGCAGTGTTATCCCAGCGTTCTCCCTTAGATGATAGGATGCACCCGTGCGCGTTTTCTTCTCATCGTTTATCTCCTGCTGAACGTAACTATGACATTATAACAGAGAGTTGTTGGCAGTCAAGCTAGCATTGGAGGAATGGCGTCACTGGTTGGAAGGGTCGGGGGTACCTTTTATTGTCTGGACTGAGCACAAGAATCTGGAATATATTCTAACTGCCAAAAGATTGAACTCCAGGCAGGCTCGGTGGGCACTTTTTTTCGGTCGTTTTGATTTTTCTCTCGTTCCGCCCGGGTTCCAAAAATATAAAACCCGATTCTTTATCGTACATTTTCGACCGTTCCGAACGCCCATCTACTCCCGAGTGCATTTTACCCGAGAACCTATTTGTCTCCACACTCACATGGGAGCTCGAGTCGAAGGTCAGGACGGCCTTAGAAGGGGTAACGCCTCCGCCCGGGTGTCCACCGAACCGCTTATTTGTGCCGGAGAGATTACGGTCCGATGTCGTCCGGTGGGGGCATTGTTCCAATGTGGCTTGTCATCCAGGAGTCAGTCGTACTAAGTTTTTAGTCAAGCAACGATTCTGGTGGCCACTTATGGCTCGTGAAATTCACAGTTTTGTTTTGGCTTGCTCAGTTTGTGCCACTGGTAAGACTTCCAATCGAACCCCTGAGGGGTTACTTCAACCGCTGCCAGTCCCTTCGAGACCCTGGTCCCACATTGCGCTGAGATTTCATTACCTCCCACCCTCTCAGGGGCACACGGTAGTTTTGACCGTGGTGGACCGGTTCTCGAAGGCGGCCCATTTTATTCCCTTGCCCAAATTACCCTCAGCCAAGGAGACAGCGTTGACCGTCGTAAACCACGTCTTTCGCTTACATGGCCTCCCGATAGACGTGGTTTCCGACAGAGGACCCCAATTTGTGTCCAAATTTTGGCGAGAGTTTTGTAAATTACTGGGGGTGACTGTCAGTCTGTCCTCAGGGTTTCATCCCCAGAGCAATGGTCAAACTGAGATAGCCAACCAAGATTTGGAAAGAACGTTGCGATGTTTGGTTTCCAAGAATCCTTCCTCATGGAGTCAGCAACTGTCAATGGTGGAGTACGCCCACAATACGTTACCAGTGTCATCTACGGGCCTATCTTCGTTCGAGTGTAGTGTAGGTTACCAGCCACCAATTTTTCCTAGTCTGGAGTCCGAAGTCGCGGTCCCCTCCGCCCACGCCTTCGTCCAGAGGTGTCATCGCACTTGGACTAGAGCCCGCGAGATTCTACTCCAAAGTGGGAGCACGCACCAAGGCCAAAGCCGATCGGAGGCCTCCCGTATACGTCGTCGGTTCCAAAGTGTGGCTTTCAACCAAGAACATTCCTCTCCGATCCGTCTCGAATAAACTTGCTCCCAAATTTATTGGCCCGTTTGCTGTCACCAAGATCGTTAGTCCGGTGGCAGTCCGCCTCAAACTTCCTCTTGCGTACAGGAGAATTCATCCCGTGTTCCATGTATCCAAAGTCAAGCCCGTGTTTTATTCTCGCATTAATCCGCCAGTCCCGGTTCTCCCACCGCCGCGACTCGTAGATGGGGAACCATCCTATTCGGTCAATCGTATTCTGGACTCTAGACGGAGGGGATGCGGATTCCAGTACTTGGTGGACTGGGAAGGTTACGGTCCGGAGGAGAGAAGTTGGGTACCTGCTAGAGACATTCTGGATCACTCTCTTATTGATGATTACCATCGACAGGTAAGAGAGTCTGGGACGCCAGGAGGCGTTCCTAGGAGGGAGGGTACTGTCACGGTTCACAATTTCATTGTGTTCTTCATGTCTCGTGTCTTTGTTGTTATACGTGTGTGGGTGTGTGAGTAGAGGGCGTGGTCAGCCCATCAACGCGGATCAGCGCGCAGCTGGTTTCACTTTCTGTCACCAGCTGCAGCTCGTTCGCTTGCCTATTTATACTCACGGTTTTGTCTTCTCTTTGTCAGATCGTTGTTTGGTGTTCTTGTTGTGTGTTCCCGAGTTCCGGTTGACGTCCCGTCCTTGTGCCTTGATTCTCGTTCTGGATTCTGGTCGTGTCTTCATCTCCGTGTCTGGATTCTACTCAGTCATCATTCTCCGTCATCTCACCATTCATCTTCACTCTGTTGGCCATCGACGTCCCTGCGCTGCACCCTGTGTCTATCCTTATTCTGGACATTTATTATAATAAATTGAGTTACTTGCATATTGCTTCCTTTCCATCATTTACCGTGACAAAATCTCCATTAGATTAAAACCTCTAAAAAAACCTCTTTTATTTTAAATGTAGAATTATTAAACAGTACAGAAGTGCATATAATTCCACAGAGAATACATGGATTCTGAGACATGCTCTTTTGAAATGCTATTCTAACTTTTTAGTTTATTTTCTTTTTTGTTTTAGCACTGATGTAACTTAGTTGAAAGATAGTTGACCGTAACTTAGTTGACCATAACTTAGTTGACAATTTCCATATTTCTTCCCCATAATGGTGGACCTAGCCTAGCTAACCACATGTCATTTTTTTAGCAGGTTAATGTAAGAATTCAGCACAAAATTTCATTATAATAAATAAAACGTTTTAGCTATGACAATGTACATAACATAGTTGAAGGTTAATAATACGGCCATTGACAATACACTTTTCTACATCAAATATTAATTGACTTTGATTGATTGACTTCTCCACAGAACCTACAGCGATCACTCAAATCTTCTACAAAAGTGTACAGAGTGTCAATACCATTAAAACACTGTATTAATCATAAATCAATCAGCCATAGAATTAAAAACACTGACAGGTGAAGTGAATAACATTATCTTGCTACAGTGGCACATGTCAAGGGGGTGATATATAAGCTAGCAGTTGAACAGTCAATTCTCAATGTTGACATGTAGGAAGCAGAAAAGAATGAGCAAATTTAAGTATCACAATGCTAACAATATATTAAAAAATGAAGAGGTTCAGATGCAAAAGCCTCTAAGTGCCATTTGAATTTTTCTTCTAAAATGACCATTTTTATCAAGCTTGTATATTTAAGTTCAGTAATTTCACTTAAATGACAATTAATAGGTAATCTTCATTGCCATTTAAGTGAAATTACTGAACTTAAATATACAAGCTTGATAAAAATGGTCATTTTAGACCAACTTTACATTGTAGGCCTACTTGCTAATTCTAGTTAACTTATACGTTATTTTTTTATTATTAATTATTACTGCGTGTGTGTCGTTTTGCTGTAGACATAAATAAACTATATTGCACTGCACAAATCTGTAATCTGTGTTGTTATTATCATTTACGATATTTTATGATATTCGTCTACTGAAAAAGTGGTTCTGTAAATTAGGCTACATTTTCAGTATTCATAACACACTGATGTGATGCTGGTGATGTATTTAAGTGTCATATACATGTGTAAACACTGGGTGCGTTCCATTTCGACAGGGTCCCTACACAAGTGTTCACTGCTCCCTACTCCCTGAACACGGTATATCAGTTGAAGTGGACTTCACTAACTTCCTATGAAGAGATCTAGATATTCCCTATGCCGTTTGCAGTGCCCTTCGAACTGAACATGTTCGTTCCCTTTGAATTGGAATCTCACTTAAGATGGCGAAAAAAGTCCACTTCGCAGTCCACTTACGGTCGAATGGAACGCACCCACTGTCATCTGTCGATCAGTCTCCTCCACTGAGAACACGGGGAAACTCGTTTTACCTGCTGGCCCAGAAAAAGTGGTTCCCCCTCCTGTAATTTGACATTTTCAATATTCATAACACACTGAAGTGATGCTGGTGATGTATTTAAGTGTCATATACATGTGTAAACACTGTCATCTGTCAATCAGTCTCCTCCACTGAGAACACGGGGGGAACCGTTTTACCTGCTGGTCCAGAAAAAGTGGTTCCCCCTCCTGTAATTTTACACTTTCAATATTCATAACACACTGAAGTGATGCTGGTGATATATTTAAGTGTCATATACATGTGTAAACACTGTCATCTGTCGATCAGTCTCCTCCACTGAGAACACGGGGGGAACCGTTTTACCTGCTGGCCCAGAAAAAGTGGTTCCCCCTCCTGTAATTTTACACTTTCAATATTCATAACACACTGAAGTGATGCTGGTGATGTATTTAAGTGTCATATACATGTGTAAACACTGTCATCTGTCGATCAGTCTCCTCCACTGAGAACACGGGGGGAACCGTTTTACCTGCTGGCCCAGAAAAAGTGGTTCCCCCTCCTGTAATTTTACACTTTCAATATTCATAACACACTGAAGTGATGCTGGTGATGTATTTAAGTGTCATATACATGTGTAAACACTGTCATCTGTTGATCAGTCTCCTCCACTGAGAACACGGGGGAACCGTTTTACCTGCTGGCCCAGAAAAAGTGGTTCCCCCTCCTGTAATTTTACATTTTCAGTATTCATAACACACTGAAGTGATGCTGGTGATGCATTTAAGTGTATAATAGGGGATGTATGACACTACACTGAATCTGTTAAACTATAAACATTTTTTATTCAACAAAAACACAAAACGTACATACTTACAACATACACAGTTTCGAAAACTCACAATGTAGCAATGTGGAGAAAGGACCAAAAAGCGAAAGTTGATTACTGAAATTTACTGTTCAGTGACATAAGGCAGTCTGCCATTCACCGACCAACTTGGCAGACGCAGAACAAGAGAATGAAACTCAAAAATGGTCTGACAGCAACTAGGTGGAGTGTAAGAGATATGCAGAGAGGAGAAACATAGGTACAAATGAGTGCAGACTCAGCAGCACAGAGAAGCAGTCTTGCAGGCAGCTTCACTGAGCAGAGGTCATGCTGGACACACAAGACAGGTAAGGACAGGACTAGGCTAGATTGGACAAAGTGGGTAAATCACAAAGTAGAGTGTCTAGAAATAGCACGCATGCAACGGTCAAACAATAAACTGACAAAGAGGTGAAAAACAGAGACTTGAATAGCAGAGAGATCATAGCAAAGAATCAACAGGAGTAATTTTCATGAGCGCAAATGCAATGGATGAACACTGCGATAAATAATAGTTTACAGTTGTGTCAGAGAGCATGTGGAGGAAACAAGCCTATACGGATAAATCTTGGTCTATAACTTACCTTCGTCTATGTAGTGCAAGCTGTGCAAAAATAATCTGCCTCTGCTTGTGGGTTGCCAACACATGACTGGTGGTACCACCTGTCACATCCATCACAGGCAATCTGAATGATCATAAATGACATAAAATGTCACAAAACAATTTTATTTCAACATTAGATTATATTAATCTGTTACAACTATTCTAAATATAAATAAGCTAAAACCTTATTTTAAAAAAAAGTCCCATTACCCAAGCAAGTGACAAGACTGGGTCACTTGGATTGACTTCTCCACAGAACCTACAGCGATCACTCAAATCTTCTACAAAAGTGTACAGAGTGTCAATACCATTAAAACACTGTATTAATCATAAATCAATCAGCCATAGAATTAAAAACACTGACAGGTGAAGTGAATAACATTATCTTGCTACAGTGGCACATGTCAAGGGGTGATATATAAGCTAGCAGTTGAACAGTCAATTCTCAATGTTGACATGTAGGAAGCAGAAAAGAATGAGCAAATTTAAGTATCACAATGCTAACAATATATTAAAAAATTAAGAGTTCAGATGCAAAAGCCTCTAAGTGCCATTTGAATTTTTCTTCTAAAATGACCATTTTTATCAAGCTTGTATATTTAAGTTCAGTAATTTCACTTAAATGACAATTAATAGGTAATCTTCATTGCCATTTAAGTGAAATTACTGAACTTAAATATACAAGCTTGATAAAAATGGTCATTTTAGAAGAAAATTTCAAATGGCATTTAGAGGCTTTTGCATCTGAACTCTTCAAATATACTTACTCATTATAATAGCATTAACTGTTTATGTCTAGTTTTGTCTGTGTTCCTTGGTTTTTAATTGAATAGCATACCAGTTACTGTTCTAGTTAATTTACCTGTGAATTTAACTTACCTGTGAATTTACCTTTGTTTCTTTGTGCAGTTGTTCCATTGATTTGTCACCTGCATATTTCTCCTATTCTTACTAAAAAGACTTTTGGAATTTATTCTGATTTGTGCCTGTTTTAATATACCAAAACACCACAATTACATTGGTTTCTCCATTAGTTGACCATGTCTTTAATTAAATCATAATAATATTAAAAACAGAATGTGCTTAAACATAAAGAACAAGAATATTTGTACTTGTCAATATGTACTGCACTCTTTAAATACTCGTTGGAAACATGTTGCATTTTGTTAATTGAATCCCCCCTTTACCAGCATTTACCTGATTCCTGCATAAGCTTCACTGCCAAGTTTTTTCTTGAAAGGCTTACTGCTTTTTCGGTGTTCGCGAAGATTATTGACTGGCCTGTCAGGATTTTTTCTGCAAACTAAAAAACAGTATTTCAAATAAACATAACTAAACACACTTTATGCCTACCTTACATACGAAAACACCACAAGATGTGCCGTCACGTTGCACAGGGTGATGAACTGTGTCACACGTCCACCGTGACACTTTGCAGCCTTTACTCCTCATAAAGGCTCTACAAAGACAATTGATAAATTCATGTAACAGTTCCATTGTACCTATAAGAAAGATACTAAATATTCTTTGCATTTGTTACCTAGTGGTTTCCAGGCACTTGTTTAGTTTGCTTGTCGACTCTCCCATAGGATCCAAAAAATTGTTCTCTTTTGGGATGGATAAATGGCCTGAAAATTAAACAAATCACAACCTGTATATTAGTTGCTACATATTGAAAATAATTTTCAAAACTGTTGCTTTTATTTCACAAATGATTGAAAAAAGTAGGCTAGTCTCTGTTTGCTACCGTTGGATTATCTGTTTTGCTTTAATGACTAAACTGCTTTGTTATTTAGTACCTTGTTTATCTACATCATCATCGGACATTAAATGTTACACATATTTGCAAGACTTACATTTGATACAAGTTTAATCAGATTTAATTGCAACTTTCTATGTACTTCATTGTGAGGTGTATTCATGGATACTCACAGCAATAGTCCAGTGATTGTGCTCATTTATCACACCCAGAAGAACTTTATACTGGCATGGATCACACTAAAATAACAATAATAATAATAATAACTGATTAGAAATATTAAATCAAATGAATTTAACAATACAGAAAAGAACCAATGAAGAAAATGAATCATCACTGGAAAAGATTGTTAAATCAGATAAGGACATTGTTTTGTAAAATATTTTGTAAAATTCAAAGTCACAGTCCGATAAAGTTACCCTGCTTAAGGTGTTATATGACCCTTCCCATATTTTGGTCATAGCGTAGGAGTCGATCATGAATGCCTGGTCCTCGTTCTCCTCATTATGCTTCCTCACCAGCATAAAAATGTGTGCATTAATAACCTTCAGAGAAACAAACATATTGGTGTTACACTGGTAAAATTGGATTTATATATTGTATATATATATATATATATATATATATATATATATATATATATATATATATATGTGCGTGTGTGTGTGTGTGTGTGTGTGTAAATGTTTTATATATATTAGTATTCCACTTTCCTCCCAGGTGCAAGGTTTAATATGTCCTTGGCAAAAATTTTGTATGGGCCAGGATACAAACATTTTTGCCAGACCAAATTGCATTGATGACTGCGAAAATTATGTAAGGAATAAATTACATTAATAACAATAAATTATCTTGGTTCAGAACTGAAAAAAAAAAATATATAATTGTAATACATATTATGATATAATTGTCATGGTTCAACCATGCCATCAGCACCAGTATATGGCTCTCACAGAATAACCGGTCTCACACAGTTCCAGTGCATAGCCAGTTACCAACCATCCCTGTTTCCCTGGTCAGGTGAGCCTTTGGAATTACTGGAATTACTGAATGACTGAGGGCCCTGTACCTGGGACCGGAGGCGCTGGGCTTTGGACCTGGGGCCATGTTCCTGGGACCGGAGGTGCTGGGCTTTGGACCTGGAGCCCTGTACCTGGGACCGGAGGCGCTGGGCTTTGGACTGAGGGCCCTGTACCTGGGACCGGAGGCGCTGGGCTTTGGACCTGGAGCCCTGTACCTGGGACCGGAGGCGCTGGGCTTTGGACCTGAGGCCATGTTCCTGGGACCGGAGGTGCTGGGCTTTGGACCTGGGGCCCTGTACCTGGGACCGGAGGCGCTGGGCTTTGGACCTGAGGCCATGTTCCTGGGACCGGAGGTGCTGGGCTTTGGACCTGGGGCCCTGTACCTGGGACCGGAGGCGCTGGGCTTTGGACCGAGGGCCCTGTACCTGGGACCGGAGGCGCTGGGCTTTGGACCTGGGGCCCTGTACCTGGGACCGGAGGCGCTGGGCTTTGGACCGAGGGCCCTGGTACCTGGGACCGGAGGCGCTGGGCTTTGGACTGAGGGCCCTGTACCTGGGACCGGAGGCGCTGGGCTTTGGACTGAGGGCCCTGTACCTGGGACCGGAGGCGCTGGGCTTTGGACTGAGGGCCCTGTACCTGGGACCGGAGGCGCTGGGCTTTGGACCTGGAGCCCTGTACCTGGGACCGGAGGCTCTGGGCTTTGGACCGAGGGCCCTGTACCTGGGACCGGAGGCGCTGGGCTTTGGACCTGGAGCCCTGTACCTGGGACCGGAGGCGCTGGGCTTTGGACTGAGGGCCCTGCACCTGGGACCGGAGGCGCTGGGCTTTGGACCTGGAGCCCTGTACCTGGGACCGGAGGCGCTGGGCTCTTGGACCGAGGGCCCTGTTCCTGGTACTGGAGCCGCTGGGTTCACTGTGTCAGACCTTCTGAGTCTGTGGGGAACTCGAGCTACTTCCTCCACAAATGGGACCAAGTGATCTAGATTTATTTTTTTGAATTTCACTCCATCATCACTAATTAAGTCTGCATTTTTGCCTTGTAAGGAAGCAATCATGAAGGGCCCCAGAAAATCTCTCTCCAACTTCCCCCCTTTCCGCTGCTGACTTCGGATGTTCCTTCTGAGCATCTTTCACCAAGAACAAAGGTGTGAACTACAGCCCTTGAAGCTTTTTTTTTTTTGCTTTTATTTTTTCCCTGGAGGCTTGCATATTTTTATTCACTGCCTCATACACTTTGTCTTGCATCTGTATAGCGGGCTTGATTAGCTCTTCCTGGAGCACATTTTCCACTTTTTCAGTTACCTAGACAATAATAGGCAATTATTTATTAAAGTAGATATTTAAAAGAGAGAATTGAAACAAGATATAGATATGCAGTGAATTAACTCACACTAAAAGATTCAGGAACTTGTGAGAAGTAGCGTGCCTCTCTTCCAAACATCAGATAAAAGGGTGAATACTGTGTGGTCAGTTGTTTTTTGGACCTGATGTTAAAGAGCACAGCATCAAGGTATTTGTCCCATGTGTGCGGTTTGTCCTGACACATCCAAGCGCGCTGAAAAAAAAAAAAAATAAACTACTTTAATGCCAAATGGCTACTGCTTATACGTTTGGGCAGGATGAGTGTAACTGAAGAAAAACACTGCTTTATTAAATATATGAACCGCACTCATGTCTACCAATGTACGAACACTCATTGTCCATGTTATCAGGTCCACTTAAATGAGTAGTTCACTTTTAACCCTCTGGGCAAATGGGTTACACTTAGCTTCCTCTCGGTCAAAAGCGGACAAAGCCTTAAAATTTAACTGTACTTTTTCCCAGTATAACCATTCAAAATATATTTTTGTTCTATGATATATTCTGATTATTATTTAGAGGTTTTTTTTATGATACTTTGCATTAATCATATAATTTTTAAGAGCTATTATTTCCATTAGAATTAATATATATATTTTTATTTATAAATATATATATATTTTTTCAATAAATGCAACAATTCACATCAAAATATGGAGAAAATCCTGTAATGTTTTCATCAAAAACCTTAATTTCTTTTCGACTGAAGAAAGAAAGACATGGGTAAGTGAGTGAGTAAATTATCAGCAAACGTTCTTTTAAAAGTAAATACTCTTTTAACAAATAGGTGTGTATTGTGCACCTTCAGTCATCCTTCAGTCATCCATCCCTTTCTCTAAATATTTTTTTGCCTTTTCTTTATGTTCAGGCCCCAAAGGCCACCATTTTAGGTATTATTTGCAGGGTTCATACAGATACCATAAATTAAAATTCCAGCGTTTTCAAGCAGTATTTTGGATTTTCAAGGACTACAATTTAATTACAAAATTACACTTATCAGTCTTATATTTCTTTTAAATTCTAAAAATGTAATAAAAGAAAGCCCCTATATTTCATACATCAAGTTTGTATGGCTCATAAATGAAAAGTCAATGATACCTAAGAGATGGACAAATGAATTTAAAACATTTACAATTACTAATCTTACCTCTGTATTGTGCCATTCATTCGTTCCACTGAACCCATTGGTTTGTGGATGGTACCGGTGAAACAAAGACTGCGTTATATCCCAAACAAAGAACAAACTTCTTTGTTGATCTGGAGAAAATAAATGTATAGGTATAATAAAAAAATACATAACAATATTAATAATAAAGTAAACAGTTGAGCAAATGCAAATACAAACCTGATTCACAAACTCCCTGCCTTGGTCTGTGAGGATTCTTTTCGGCGCCCGAAACGATAAAACGTTTTCAACACACGTTGTAACCTCCTCGGCTGTTTTGGAGGCAAGTGGATAAGCCTCCACCCACTTTGTAAAATAATCTATCAGTACACAAATGTACTGATTCCCACTCTCGAAGTCATTGATAACTTGCCAATTAAGTCCATGCCTACCAACTCCCATGGTTCAGTCATCTACAGTACACAAACAAAGCAGGCAATGTATTTTTGGACAACATTTGTAGAAGAAGAAGAAGAAGACACACAATTATTGGATTGTATTCTTCCTGGAGTTTGATTGGTCTATTTCGCCTGGCACGCAGAACACAGTTTAATCTGAAGAGAGGAATAAATAAAATTATTCAGTTTTTATTTCATACTTTTTTCATAGGAACTGGCACTGTTTATACAATGTAACAAAATGTCAGTAAAACTCACCCAGTTTTTGATATCAACTGACATCCCAGGCCAATAATATCGGCTAGAAATGGCATGTATTGTCTTTTCCTTGCCACTATGCCCACCTGCCTCACTGGCATGGAATTCTTTGAAAATGCTGTCTGCTTCTGCAGCACCCCTGACCACCTTCACTTTCAGTTCTTTTTCTGTGCCCTTATGGCGGATATAAAACAGTTCTCCATCTATACAAAAAATAAATAAATAAATCATGGATGGCAATCATGGGGGGCAACAGAATTATTTGTGTTTCAAAAACTTACCTCAAACTAACCCCCAAATAAAATAACTGTAAAACTTTACTCTAGTTTTCACTGTAATATTGTGATCATATCAGATTATTGTTTTGATATGGGAGCAAGGACTGTATGTGTGTGTGTGTGTGTGTGTGTGTCTGTGTGTGTGTGTTTGTTTATATTACATTGTGTGGACCAAATGTCCCCACAAGTATAGTAAAACCTGGACATCACCTACATTGTGGGGTCCAGCCAGCAGTCCCCATGAGGAAAACAGCATATAAATCATACTAAGTAATGTTTTTTTGAAAATGTAAACATGCAGAATGTTTCCTGTGAAGGGTAGGTTTAGGGATAGGGGCAGGGTAAGGGGATAGAATATACAGTTTGTACAGTATAAAAAACAAAGATGTGTGCGCCTGTTTGTGTGTGTTGAATGGATATTATGCAGTGCAGGTAAGATCATGTTTCTCATGTGAAAAGAATGTTTGTCTCAATATAGTTTGTGTGTTTTAGTGTGCTTGTGTGTGTGCATGTGTGTTTTGAGTAGCATGTGTAATAAGTCCTACGAAATGTGAAAATATGATGTGAAAATTACGGAAACGCTTCCTTTTACAGTCCAGTTACCCATGTAAATACTATGTACTTATTTTAGTAACTACAATTACTGGGTAATATCTAGTACTAACCCTGAACCTACCCCTAAACCTACCCCTTTTCCATGTACTTACCTTATATTAGCCAGTACTTTCTAGGTAAGAACACTGTAAGTACTGTACTGTAAAAGGAAGCGTTACCAAAATTACATGTGAATTATTTTCGGTCTGAAGTGACTGAAGAGCACCTGAGGGTAATATTAACAAATTGTCTTTTAATCGCATGTGTTCTTCAACCACATTATTTAAATGTATGTGTTACATGACTTTTGAAGAAGTTTTCAAGTTTTTTTAGTCACCTCCACAAACATAAAAGTGCTTATCAGTATCTGTATTAAAATGTCAGTCAGAAACATGAGTTTCTATAGACTATGTTTGCAAACAACATGAGTTGCAGAGTTAATGAGCGCTGAGCGCGTCTGACTCTGGCACAGGCAGGTTTGAATGCAATGACGCCTCTGGCTGTTGTGAAAACTGGACACCTGCAGCGCTAACATTTATGTTTTTATAATAATAGCGATGCCAAATATTGTCGGATACATACAAAATATAAATAACTAAGTTACAGTGTCTTACCCTGGACATCATAGTGATGAGCGCGTCGCCAAATTACATACTTTTCTGTTTTCTGTAATTTCTCTGGGTATTCTCCGCTACTTTTGTAGTTTAAAATCTCCTTGTATTGTGTAGGATCCATTCTGAAAATAAAAAAGTCTAAATGTAATCTTACTTAAAGCGTTTCGAGTTCTTGTAATGTATAACTATTCAAATTAGCTAAGTTACACAATCGGAATAGTTAGTAGTAGGCACTATAACATTAATTTACCAAAATAATGGCAGTAATGTAATTAATCATGACAAAAAATGCATCATATGATTTAATATGCTAAATACAACACCAATAAAAAACACACAGCAAAACTTACCTCATAGATGATTCCTCATTCAAAATCTAATTCTGAAGAAAAAAATCTTTTTTATTATTATTATAATTATTTAAACCGAAAATCAGTAGCGCATGCGTGTACTGTGCATACCATGACTCATGAGACATTATAAATCATATGTTAATTATTTGTAATAAGCGATAATGAGAATCAATAAAAGTGCGGCTTGTGTAAATAAAGTCATGTGAGGCTGTGCGAGTATGGGTGGGGGATGGGTATAAATAAATCTGGCGGCATTTTAAAATGGTGAGATCCACTCAGTGGAGGAGACTGATCGACAGATGACAGTGTTTACACATGTATATGACACTTAAATACATCACCAGCATCACTTCAGTGTGTTATGAATATTGAAAGTGTAAAATTACAGGAGGGGGAACCACTTTTTCTGGGCCAGCAGGTAAAACGGTTCCCCCCGTGTTCTCAGTGGAGGAGACTGATCGACAGATGACAGTGTTTACACATGTATATGACACTTAAATGCATCACCAGCATCACTTCAGTGTGTTATGAATATTGAAAGTGTAAAATTACAGGAGGGGGAACCACTTTTTCTGGGCCAGCAGGTAAAACGGTTCCCCCCGTGTTCTCAGTGGAGGAGACTGATCGACAGATGACAGTGTTTACACATGTATATGACACTTAAATACATCACCAGCATCACTTCAGTGTGTTATGAATATTGAAAGTGTAAAATTACAGGAGGGGGAACCACTTTTTCTGGGCCAGCAGGTAAAACGGTTTCCCCCGTGTTCTCAGTGGTGTCACGGTTCACAAATTCATTGTGTTCTTCATGTCTCGTGTCTTTGTTGTTATACGTGTGTGGGTGTGTGAGTAGAGGGCGTGGTCAGCCCATCAGCGCTGATCAGCGCGCGGCTGGTTTCACTTTCTGTCACCAGCTGTAGCCCATTCGCTTGCCTATTTATACTCACGGTTTTGTCTTCTCTTTGTTAGATCGTTGTTTGGTGTTCTTGTTGTGTGTTCCTGAGTTCCGGTTGACGTCCCGTCCTTATGCCTTGATTCTCGTTCCTGTTTCTGGTCGTGTCTTCGTCTCCGTGTCTGGATTACTCAAGTCATCATTCTCCGTCATCTCACCATCATCATCACTCTGTTGGCCATCGACGTCCCTGCGCTGCACCCTGTGTCTATCTTTGTTCTGGACAATTATTATAATAAATTGAGTTACTTGCATATTGCTTCCTTGCCATCATTTGCCGTGACAGAACGATCTGACCGTCAATATGGAAGCAGCAGGTGAATCGCCAGCGTCTCTTCAAAGCTTCGTCGACAGCAGCATACAGAGGATGGATTCCTGCGAGAGAAACATTAACGACACAGGGAGAGCTGTTCAAGCTCTTGTAGCGCAGGTGTCCGAGCTCACCCAGCAGCTCCAACTTCTGCGTGTTCCCACTGCGCCCCCCACGCCGCCGGTTCCCCTCACACCACCAGCGATCCCTTCCCAGATGGAGCCCCGACCACCTGTGCCCAAATTATACTCAGGTGAGCCCAGTTTCTGCAGAGCGTTCCTCACTCGGTGCTCCATGCACTTTGCACTTCAACCCAGAACCTTCAGTACTGAACAGTCTAAAGTAGCGTTTGTTCTGACGCTGTAATCTGGGAAGGCGGCGCTATGGGGGACGGCGGTGTGGGAAAACCAAGACCCATGCTGTGCTTCGTTCCAGACACTCGCCGCTGAGATGAAGCGAGTTTTCGATCGGGCGGTGGCTGGGAGAGAGGCGGCTGAGAATTCTTGCTGATCTACGTCAAGGAGACAGGTCCGTATCCGATTTCTCCATTGAATTCAGGACATTAGCGGCTGAGTGTCACTGGAACAAAGAGGCGCAGTGGGACATGTTCCTGCATGGGCTGGCTGACCGCATCCAGAGAGAGATTTACACACTGGATTTACCCACATCTCTCAATGGACTTATTGATCTGGCTTTAAAAGTGGACGCTTGTGTGACCAGAGCTGAAAGAAGAGGTCTGCCCAGCCGGCTGGCCAGTGGTGCTGAGAGTCAGCGGGTCAGCGGAGCGGATGCGGTCAGCGCCACTTACGATCATGAGCCCATGCAGGTAGGGCGAGCTCGGCTTTCCCGGGAGGAGAAGGAAAGGCGGAGATCCCAAGGACTATGCCTTTACTGTGGAGGGACTGGTCATCATGCTTACAGTTGTCCGGTAAAAGGCCAAGCCCGATAGTAACTATGAGGCTACTATCGGGTGGGACTCTCCGCCGAGAAGACCTCATCAACATCTACGCTCCTCCCGGTAAGACTTAGATGGTCAACACACACCCAGGACTGTCGTGCACTGTTGGACACGGGAGCCGAAGGTAATTTTATGGATTATTCGTTTGCACTCAAGTGTCATGTTCCCATCAAGCCGCTCACACACAAGATTCCAGTTAATGCACTCAACGGTCAGGATCTCCCTACTATTGAATTCACCACTGAAACCATCACTCTCATCACTTCTGGAAATCACACGGAAAGACTGTCATTTTACATCATGGACTCACCTCTGGCACCTATCGTTCTCGGACACCCGTGGCTCGTTCAACACAACCCCCGTGTAGACTGGCAGCAGTGCACTGTCGTGTCATGGAGCAGTCAATGTCATGAGTCTTGTCTTGTGTCTGCCTGTTCGTCTGTTTCTGTTCCTATGTTGCAGGAGGAGACAGTGGACTTGTCAAACGTGCCCGCAGAGTACCAAGACCTGAAGGAAGTGTTCAGTAAGTCTCGTGCTGCTTCTCTTCCTCCGCATCGTCCCTATGACTGTGCTATAGATTTATTGCCAGGTAAGTCTCCGCCCAAAGGCAAGTTATATTCACTTTCTGTTCCAGAAAGGGAGGCTATGGAGAAATATATTTCTGATTCTCTAGCAGCCGGATTCATCCGCCCTTCTTCTTCTCCAGCGGGGCGGGGTTCTTTTTTGTGGGGAAGAAGGACGGATCTCTGCGACCTTGTATTGATTACCGGGGGTTGAACAACATCACGGTAAAGAATACCTATCCATTACCGTTGATGTCTTCAGCCTTCGAGAGGTTGCAGGGAGCGTCGGTCTTCACAAAATTGGACTTACGTAATGCTTATCATTTGGTCCGCATCAGGAGGGGGATGAATGGAAAACCGCTTTTAACACCCCCAGGGGGCACTTTGAATATTTGGTTATGCCTTTCGGGCTGTCCAACTCCCCAGCGGTTTTCCAGGCACTGGTCAATGACGTGCTGCGAGATATGGTCGATCAGTTCATATATGTTTACCTGGATGACATATTGATATTTTCTTCTTCTCTCCAGGAACATGTGCAGCACGTCAGACGAGTGCTTCAGAGACTGCTAGAGAATGGGCTTTTTGTTAAGGCGGAGAAATGCGCTTTTCATGCACAGTCTGTCCCTTTTCTAGGGTACATCGTCTCGTCTGAGGGAGTATGCATGGATCCTGAGAAGGTTAAGGCTGTGGTGGAGTGGCCAAATCCAGATTCCCGTAAGGCCCTACAGAGGTTTCTGGGGTTCGCTAACTTTTACCGGCGTTTCATTCGCAATTTCAGCCAACTAGCCGCGCCTCTGACCGCCTTGACCTCCCCCGAACTCCGTTCAGGTGGTCAGACGCAGCCCAGACTGCGTTTGCCAAACTCAAAGGCCGTTTTGTTTCAGCCCCAATCCTTGTTTCCCCTGATTCCTCACGGCAGTTCGTGGTGGAGAGTCGATGCGTCAGAGGTGGGGGTAGGCGCAGTGTTATCCCAGCGTTCTCCCTTAGACGATAGGATGCACCCGTGCACGTTTTTTCTCATCGTTTATCTCCTGCTGAACGTAACTATGACATTGGTAACAGAGAGTTGCTGGCAGTCAAGCTAGCATTGGAGGAATGGCGTCACTGGTTGGAAGGGTCGGGGGTACCTTTTATTGTCTGGACTGACCACAAGAATCTGGAATATATTCAAACTGCCAAAAGATTGAACTCCAGGCAGGCTCAGGTGGGCACTTTTTTTCGGTCGTTTTGATTTTTCTCTCTTGTTCCGCCCGGGTTCCAAAAATATAAAACCTGATTCTTTATCGCGCATTTTGACCGTTCCGAACGCCCGTCTACTCCCGAGTGCATTTTACCCGAGAACCTATTTGTCTCCACACTCACATGGGAGCTCGAGTCGAAGGTCAGGACGGCCTTAGAAGGGGTAACGCCTCCGCCCGGGTGTCCACCGAACCGTTTATTCGTGCCGGAGAAATTACGGTCCGACGTCGTCCGGTGGGGGCATTGCTCCAGTGTGGCTTGTCATCCAGGAGTCAGTCGTACTAAGTTTTTAGTCAAGCAACGATTCTGGTGGCCACTTATGGCTCGTGACGTTCACAGTTTTGTTTTGGCTTGCTCAGTTTGTGCCACTGGTAGACTTCCAATCGACCCCCTGAGGGGTTACTTCAACAGCTGCCAGTCCCTTCGAGACCCTGGTCCCACATTGCGCTAGATTTCATTACCGCCCTCCCACCCTCCCAGGGGCACACGGTAGCTTTGACCGTGGTGGACCGGTTCTCCGAAGGCGGCCCATTTTATTCCCTTGCCCAAATTACCCTCAGCCAAGGAGACAGCGTTGACCGTCGTAGACCACGTCTTTCGCTTACATGGCCTCCCGATAGACGTGGTTTCCGACAGAGGACCCCAATTTGTGTCCAAATTTTGGCGAGAGTTTTGTAAATTGCTGGGGGCGACTGTCAGTCTGTCCTCAGGGTTTCATCCCCAGAGCAATGGTCAAACTGAGAGAGCCAACCAAGATTTGGAAAGAACGTTGCGATGTTTGGTTTCCAAGAATCCTTCCTCATGGAGTCAGCAACTCTCAATGGTGGAGTACGCCCACAATACGTTACCAGTGTCATCTACGGGCCTATCTCCGTTTGAGTGTAGTGTAGGTTACCAGCCACCAATTTTTCCTAGTCTGGAGTCCGAAGTCGCGGTCCCCTCCGCCCACGCCTTCGTCCAGAGGTGCCATCACACTTGGACTAGAGCCCGCGAGACTCTACTCCAAGTGGGAGCACGCACCAAGGCCAAAGCCGATCGCCACCGGCGGAGGCCTCCCGTATACGTCGTCGGTTCCAAAGTGTGGCTTTCAACCAAGAACATTCCTCTTCGATCCGTTCTCGAAGAAACTTGCTCCCAAATTTATTGGCCCGTTTGCTGTCACCAAGATCGTTAGTCCGGTGGCAGTCCGCCTCAAACTTCCTCTGGCGTACAAGAGAATTCATCCCGTGTTCCATGTATCCAAAGTCAAGCCCGTGTTTTATTCTCGCATCAATCCGCCAGTCCCGGTTCCCCCACCGCCGCGACTCGTAGATGGGGAACCATCCATATTCGGTCAATCGTATTCTGGACTCGAGACGGAGGGGACGCGGATTCCAGTACTTGGTGGACTGGGAAGGTTACGGTCCGGAGGAGAGAAGTTGGGTACCTGCTAGAGACATTCTGGATCACTCTCTTATTGATGATTACCATCGACAGGTAAGAGAGTTCTGGGACGCCAGGCACACCCTCCCTCCATTCGCTTGCCTATTTATACTCACGGTTTTGTCTTCTCTTTGTCAGATCGTTGTTTGGTGTTCTTGTTGTGTGTTCCTGAGTTCTGGTTGACGTCCCGTCCTTATGCCTTGATTCTCGTTCCTGTTTCTGGTCGTGTGTTCGTCTCCAGTGTCTGGATTACTCAAGTCATCATTCTCCGTCATCTCACCATCATCATCACTCTGTTGGCCATCGACGTCCCTGCGCTGCACCCTGTGTCTATCTTTGTTCTGGACAATTATTATAATAAATTGAGTTACTTGCATATTGCTTCCTTGCCATCATTTACCGTGACAAGTGGAGGAGACTGATCGACAGATGACAGTGTTTACACATGTATATGACACATAAATACATCACCAGCATCACTTCAGTGTGTTATGAATATTGAAAGTGTAAAATTACAGGAGGGGGAACCACTTTTTCTGGACCAGCAGGTAAAACGGTTCCCCCCGTGTTCTCAGTGGAGGAGACTGATCGACAGATGACAGTGTTTACACATGTATATGACACTTAAATACATCACCAGCATCACTTCAGTGTGTTATGAATATTGAAAGTGTAAAATTACAGGAGGGAGAACCACTTTTTCTGGGCCAGCAGGTAAAACGGTTCCCCCCGTGTTCTCAGTGGAGGAGATTGATCGACAGATGACAGTGTTTACACATGTATATGACACCTAAATACATCACCAGCATCACTTCAGTGTGTTATGAATACTGAAAATGTAAAATTACAGGAGGGAGAACCACTTTTTCTGGGCCAGCAGGTAAAACGTTCCCCCCGTGTTCTCAGTGGAGGAGACTGATCGACAGATGACAGTGTTTACACATGTATATGACACTTAAATACATCACCAGGATCACTTCAGTGTGTTATGAATACTGAAAATGTAGCCTAATTTACAGAACCACTTTTTCTGCAGTAGACGAATATCATAAAATATCGTAAATGATAATAACAACACAGATTACAGATTTGTGCAGTGCAATATAGTTTATTTATGTCTACAGCAAAACGACACACACCCAGTAATAATTAATAATAAAAAATAACGTATAAGTTAACTAGAATTAGCAAGTAGGCCTACGATGTAACGTTAGTCTAAATCTGATTGAGCCATAAAAGTCTGAAAATATACATTCTATGATTTAAAACCTGTATGTAAATGCAAATTATCTAAAAAAACTACGTAAAATGTACATTACTGTGATGGAGAGTAGCAAAAACACGACCTCTTGCGCAGAATAATGACGTACAGTCTGAATCTCGTCTTAATGTTGCGCACGCGCGCTGGAGGGGAAACAGGGGAACCAAATTTTCCGAAACACCGGTGTTGTCACGGCACTGGGTTGAATGATTTCCCTAATAGGTGGTTTGCAGTCACGTGATTGTATTTACGCGCGGACTGCAGGTGGAGGGCAAGGAGTGAAGAGCGCAATGGACGAGATGGAGGAAAATCCGTACTGTACTACTTTAGACGCTATTACAAGAGAAATATATAAACAGAAAATCGAAACATATGTTGGACGTGATCCTTACGTTATGAAGAGGACCGATTTTCAACTGAATTGAGAGATTTGCCTGCCATCGAGGCTGTAGATATCAGCAACTAAAGCCCTATTCGCACGGGATTAGTATTACCTGGGGACCACATGTGAATTTGAAATTACCCACCCACATCTGAGTTTCGTGTGGCGCATTCGCACGGGATAAGCGAAGCCTGTGATCTAATCGTTCTTTTTGTTTTTGCTCTTATGGTTTTCAGCTTTCTCTTTCTGCAAATTGTATGAGTTAGTTGTACTAGCGATATGACCCCGCACCCAAAATACTATTAAAACACTCCAACTCAGCCTCTATTATCCGCGAAAGATGGATAAAAAGGCGCAGATGAAACAAAAACCTTGAAAAAATGATATATGATCCGGCCAAATCACAGAGATGTCGATTCGCACGGGACTAATATTATCACAGGACCTCGGTGTTCGGCGAAATATAGTAGGTAATTTGCGGGGGAATTATTACTTTACAAATTACAGACATGGCCGATTCGCACAGGATTAAGATAACAGACAAACTCCGCAATTATTACAAATTACTACAGGTCACCAGATAATACTAATCCTGTGCGAATAGGGCTTTACAGACATGCTTTGACTTTACAAAGTTCAGAAACTGGCACGTTACACAAACAGCCACATAAGTGTATTTAAACACCTGAATAATGTAATTATAAGCCACATAAATAATGTATTAACTCACATTTGACGAAGTGATCACTGCACACTGTACAAACACACGGGCATTTTCCCATTCGGCTCCTCCGCAGACGCAAATTAGGTTTACAAGGCATTTTTTACCGGTGTTTTTCTGTCAATTTCTTGTATTTTCCCCCCTTATGAACAACAACTTTTGGCACACAATAAAAAAATCTTTGTGGTTTGATCGATTTGAGCAACCATAAACGACGCAAAACATAGGCATTTGAGTGTGTTATAGTGCTTCCTAATATAGAAATTCACTTCCTGCCCTCCATCTGATCTTCGCGCCATGGCAACGCAGTGTCGTGACGTCACGTGAAAACAAGCTATAGGCTCCAGTCACAGCACAGCCCCACTATATTTTTATTATTATTTTCTCTAAACATTTTGTTACGAAACATGCACAATAGTAGCGCTTACGAGTCAGGGCCGTACCCACCATATCGCAACGAGAACCGACCTCATCATCAGCACTCAAACACCGCTCGTCGCGGCAATGGCTTTTAGATGACAGATCAAAGTAGGATTTATTTTCACAGAAGCGCGCGCCACGCACAAATCCTAACGCGACGCTATCACGAGATAATAAGATGCAAGTGGCAAAACTAAACAGCTGTTTACGATATAAGTTTTAAACGACCGACATAAATAATCAGTTTGCAAAGACTATCAATCAAAGCTCAACTTCGGGATAGGGGAGATTTACAGGTAAAGACAAAGAGACTGCGAGAACTAGAAGAACGAGAGAAGGAGAAACAGGAAGAGAATAGCCTATATTGCATACTGTGCCCAGAATGAGAATAACTTTATTACAATGGATTTCTATTTAACACAGATGTGAGGTCAGCTCTGGACCTCGGTCATTTTATTACATTCAAAAATAAAATTGCATGCTCTTTTAATGATTAATTAGGCATGTTTAAACCACCTCTCATGAGTATTTGCAATTCATGTTGCTGCGAGAAGCGCAGTGAACGGGGTTTAAGAGCGCGTTGTGAATGAGGGCACGAGTGCAGCCTCTGTGTTGCCAGATCCCCCTAATGGAAAGGTGCAGTAATCTCCTGCACCTGTTTTCTGATTTAATGTGACACTTTAGGCAGTGGCGCCTCCAGAAATTTTTCATAGGGGTGGCCAGATGGGGCCGGTTAAAATCTTGGGGTGGCACACCAAAACTATAAACCATAATTTCAGAATTGTATTCTACTGTTGTAGTAAACCAGCCTGTAGAAAACTATCAGAAAGACTTAAAGGTGCATTGCGCAACATTTTACGTTAAAAATAGCCGTTTTCTAACCCATACATGCTGAAACAATCGTCTGATGGGCTGAATGAGCCCTTCTCTGATCACTGCGATTGCCTCTATAATCCTGTACAGTGAAATAAATAAGAGGGATTCGGGCTCGAATCTGAGCCTGGGCGTGACGTCATGCGCGTTCACGCTCGCCTGGCTATGTGCCTGCTTTGCAGGTTAGTGTATTCGCCGCCGTTCTCCGTATCAGAGAAGACAACTCGAGCGACGCAACTTTAGTCAACTTTCCCAAAAGTAGAAGATGGATTCAAAGGGGCTGTTTAGTCTACATCTGGTCACTTCATGTGTTTTCTGTGATCGGATAACTTATTCGATCGTGAAAAGACCAGGTTGAATCCAGACGGATTTGAATCCGATAGCTCAAACCACTTGAGGATGTGGTCTGGGCCGTATTCCAGACGAAACTGGACAAGTGTAAATGCATCTGGTTGTTGAAAACAGGCTTTTTCATGTTGTTTTAGTCATATATGACGACGTGCATCACCTGAGCAGGCGAGTGTATTCATCAAACCAGCGTGCCGCAATCTATCGCAAATGAAAGTGAAAGTAAGACGCATACGATTATCACTAAGTTACCTTCTACCTCCACTATCTTCATTAAAAGTAGCCTTAAGAAATGAAATGATCTCATACCAGAGCTTTTGCCGCTCTCTCTTATTGCTGTCTTTGCTGATTTTGAAATAGCCGAAGCCGATGATCAATAAATGCAGCTCATCTGTTGCTTTCGGTGACGTGCACTTCATGAAATCTATATAACGCGGGAATTGAATATCAGTTTAATATCCGTTTTGCAAAAACACATTTATGTGACCAGGTGTAATGGAATCGTTTTGATAAATCAGATAGATCTGAGAAAACGCATTTTGAGTGTAAAAACAGCCCCAAAGAGACCGGCTTGTAGTTCATTACAAACCCCAACGCAAACTCCACGTAAGACAAAGAAAATAAAACTTCTGTCTGTCCAGTGCCAGGCGTCGGAATAAGACGAGAGTCAACATCGGGAAGGCTTTCAACAAACGGAGAGATCTCGGGCGGTCTGCTCTAGGGCTCAAACGTGTTCATGAACGTGTTTCCATAATAACACAATCATAAGTGGATACAGTAAGCACATAAAACAGTTCAACATGGAGATCAATGGAAACAAAAGCCTAAGTTTTCTACTAACGTTACCCCTGTTTTCCCCTCACACACACATAGGCCTACATAAGTGTGTAATTTACTCAAATGCCTTTCCTTTCATATATTTTAAATGGCTTGCAGATTTATAACTGTATTACCTCATTATGACTGTAACAAAAGATGTGTGCCGCACAGTGTGCGGCTGATGCTCCAGTCCTTTGGTTATTGAACAGCTCGTGCAAAACGCGCGCACGCAGTTTCGTTTATCGCCAGAGGGGGCGTAGTTCTGCAAAAACTCTGACACTTGCGTTATGCTCCTTTAAGGAAACTCCTACTGATATACTTTGTTTTATTGTGTAATATTTAATGTTACTAATGATATTAGTAGGGCCCTGCTAATATATATTATATAATATATAATGATATATATTATATGATATATATAAGGGCCCTTGCCCCACGGCAAATTTCCAGATACTTACATAATTGTGATGAATTTAATCATTTTTAAGTTATTATTTTGCAGTGTGAGATTACAGTTAACACCTTTAAATATTACATAAATGTATTATGATTTTTTAATAAACTTAATGAGTGTACATCAGCAGCAAAAAGTAATTCTTGAAAAAATCTGCACAGTAATGTTATAAAATCTAATAAAAAAAAATTACTATTAGTTATCTTTTAAAATTCAATCAGGCAGTCATACATGCCACAATATTATATTTATATATTAATGTCAATAATTCAGAAGTGCATAGCCTACACTACAAAAAAATAATATACAATTAAATTATGCTTATTTAAAATGTATTGAGCAGGCTAGGTATAACAAAATATATTGGCTTTTAATAATATTTCAGTGCACAAACCCATGATAACATGAAAAACAGAGAGCACACAGCGTGTATGCGCATTGCGGGTGCAGAATGATGTGCTCAAAGCAACATGGAGTCACATACAGTGTGCAGCAGTGCGCTGCATAAGTGCGCATTTAAAAGCTCATGTCACAAATTGAAGAAATGTCGGGCGCACAAATCCTGCGTAGTCCAAAAATACATCAAAAAGCTGCTGTAACAGTATACCTTTGGCACTTAAAAAACACGTCACGACACATAATTCCCCGTCTTCTTTTACTTAAGAATATTTTTGACTTATTTATAAAATGCATAACTGATGCAACAGGAGGGAAGTTATCCCTCCTTAGGAAGTTATTAAAGTGGAAAGTTGCATGTAGTGTTAGTGCTCAATATTATTAACTCGTCTTTATCTTTAGGTCATGTTTCAAAAATATTCAAGCTGGCAGTAATAAAACCTCTCATTAAGAAACCGCAATTAGATCCAAATAACTTAGCAAATTACAGACCCATTTCAAATCTTCCATTTATGTCAAAAATACTAGAAAAAGTTGTGTCCGCTCAATTGTGCTCTTTCATGCAAGAAAATGATATCTATGAAAAATTCCAGTCAGGATTCAGACCGCATCATAGTACAGAAACTGCGCAAGTTAAAGTTACAAATGATTTACTTTTAGCTTCTGACCAAGGCTGTATCTCAATACTAGTCCTACTTGATCTTAGCGCTGCGTTCGACACTATAGATCATAAAATACTCTTGGATCGACTACAAGACTACACTCGGTGTTCAGGGACAGGCATTAAGCTGGTTTAGATCGCACTTATCGGACCGTTCTCATTTTGTTTGTTTAAATGGGAAAAATCAAAGATAACGCCAGTAGACTATGGAGTACCGCAAGGATCTGTTTTAGGACCTCTGCTATTCTCAATATATATGCTGCCACTTGGTAATATTATAAGAAAACATGGAATTAATTTCCACTGTTATGCTGATGACACTCAACTATATATTTCATCACGACCAGACGAAAACACTAACTCATCTAAATTGACTCAAAGATATAAAATGCTGGATGACGCGTAATTTCCTGCTATTAAATTCAGATAAGACGGAAGTATTACTTATTGGTCCAAAAAACTACTCACGAAATCTCCTACAATACAACTTTAATATAGATGGATGTCCTGTTACTTTATCCACTACAGTAAAAGACCTGGGTGTTATACTAGACCGCAACTTGTCTTTCGAAAATCATATTTCATATGTTACAAGAACAGCCTTTTTCCACCTTAGAAACATTGCTAAGCTACGTAACATGCTATCTGTTTCTGATGCAGAAAAGTTAGTTCATGCATTTATGACCTCGAGACTAGATTACTGTAATGCTTTATTAGCCGGTTGTCCTGCATCCTCAATAAACAAGCTACAGTTAGTCCAAAATGCAGCCGCTAGAGTTCTTACTAGGTCAAGAAAATACGATCACATTACACCGATTTTATCATCTCTACACTGGTTACCTATTAAGTTCCGTATCAACTACAAAGTACTACTACTGAGCTATAAAGCCCTAAATGGTTTAGCTCCTATGTACTTAACGGACCTTCTTTCGCCCTACAATCCACCGCATTCTTTAAGATCACTAAATTCAAGGCTTCTGGTCATTCCTATGATATCTAAGTCCACTAAAGGAGGGAGGACGTTCTCACATTTGGCTCCAAAACTCTGGAATAGCCTTCCCGATACGGTCCGAGGCTCTGACTCGCTGACACAGTTTAAAACTAGACTAAAGACGCATCTCTTTAGTCAAGCATTCACATAATGCTTACCTTTTATTCCTCTGTTATACCATACAGAACCGTTTGCCACTGACCCTGCATTACCACGGCAGTGGGGCTCGACAGCCTTTAAGACAATCAGTTCGGCATGTTCGGCACGTATGGTTGGGTTGCGGAGAGTTTGCGAGATAGTGATTTTCTAACACCGACTGCCGTATAATGGAAATCATAATGAACATCAGCTATGCTAATTATTTCCTATCTGCCTTTCTGCTGTTATCTCGGACGTTTGTCCCGAGAAATGGCGTCGTCAGGTCCAGTTTGTATCCAGCCTCTCAAGGGGATTTCAGATGCCCCAACGCCTGTGAAGAGGCGACTCAATGCTGGCGATATGTTATGGCGCTGTGTTACATATAAACCATATTTATATTTAATATTTATATATAAACAATATGAATGTAAGCCAGAGGAGAACTGGCCCCGACTGAGCCTGGGTTCTCCCAAGGTTTTTTCTCCATCCAATCTGATGGAGTTTTGGTTCCTTGCCACTGTCGCCTTGCTTTGCCTGCTTTTGGCTTGCTTAGTTGGGTTTTTTTAACATTTAACAATATTATTGATCTGTGTTGTACTACTTTCATGTTATCACTGTGAAGCTGCTTTGATACAATCTGTATTGTGAAAAGCGCTATATAAATAAATTTGACTTGACTTGACCCTCAGCTTTCTCACACTGAAATCGGACATGGACAAAACTGTACATTTAGGGCCATATTGACAAATTTTAAGCAAAATAAACAATATATTGCACATATTGTCTGTGTGATGTTATTTCAGGAAGCAAGTTTACGCATAAATTGCAATTTATTTGAAGAAATTTGATTGTATTAGTATATTTAACATCAGTGGACATGCAGTGTACCCTAAATTATAGAATCACCCTGCAGTCTTCGAGAAGCGATCGATAACAGTGAGAATCATGGTATTGCCTCCAGAGGGAGGAAGGCCAGTAATGAAGTCGAGCTGCAATCTGAGCCCAAGGGCGTGACGGAATAGGTAGGGGTTTGAGGAGACCCGCAGGCGGCTTGTTGCTGACCTTGGTCTGAGCGCAGACCGAGCAAGACGTGATAAAACGGCGAATATCTCGTTCACGAGTCGGCCACCACAACCTCTGAGAAATAGAGGCAATGGTACCCCTAACCTCCGGATGCGCGAATAGTTTAGAGGAGTGATCCCACTGGAGGACTGCGCGACGAGTGGACGGAGGCACAAATAATAACTCCCTAGGACAGAGACACGGCGTGATAGAATGCGAGAGGCGCGCTTAACAATACGTTCAATTCCCCAGACTGCTGCCCCCACCACCACCCCATGAGGAAGAATCTCCTCCTCGGCGGGCTTGGACTCGGGAGAGGCAAACTGGCGAGAAAGAGCGTCAGGCTTTTGGTTCTTGGAGCCAGGGCGGTAGGAAATAGTAAAATCAAAGCAAGCAAAGAAAAGAGACCAACGAGCCTGACGAGCATTAAGTCTCTTTGCACTGCGGATATATTCAAGGTTACGATGGTCTGTCCAGACCACGAACGGGACAGAAGACCCCTCCAACCAGTGACGCCACTCTCCCAACGCGAGACGGATGGCCAAAAGCTCGCGGTTACCCACATCGTAATTGCGCTCAGACGGGGACAGGCGGTGCGAAAAGAATGCGCAGGGGTGGATTCTCTTGTCAGCGGGTGAACGCTGAGAGAGAATAGCCCCCACTCCCACCTCCGAGGCGTCAACCTCCACAATAAACTGTCGAGATACGTCAAGGGTAATGAGAATAGGTGCGGATGAGAACAGGGACCTTAGGCGATCGAAGGCCGCTTGCGCAGTCTCACTACAACAAAACGGGGTCTTGGTCAAAGTTAAAGCGGTAAGAGGCGCTACCACCTGACTAAAATTCAGAATAAACCGCCAATAAAAATTGGCGAAACCTAAAAACGTTGAAGCGAGACCCGTGAGTCGGGGGTGGGCCATTCGGTGACGGCGCGAACCATGTCAGGGTCCATACTAATACCCTGGGCTGAAATGACCGAACCGAGAAAAGTAACGGTGTGGGCGTGGAACGTGCATTTCTCGGCTTTGACAAATAATAGAAATAATTCTCTAGAAGTCGTTGAAGAACCTGACGCACATGTTGCACATGAACCTGGAGAGACGGGGAAAAAATCTAAATGTCATCAAGATAGACGAAAACAAAAATGTTAAGCATGTCTCTGAGCACATCATTGACAAGGGCTTAAAAACGGCGGGGGCGTCGACCAGGCCGAAAGGTAAAACTCGGTATTCAAAGTGCCCAAGGGGTGTATTAAAGGCGGTCTTCCACTTGTCTCCTGCCTTAATGCGAACAAGATGATAAGCGTTGCGGAGATCTAATTTTGTGAAGAACTGCGCCCCCTGCAAGATCTCAAAAGCCGATGACATAAGTGGCAAGGGATAGCGGTTCTTAACAGTTATGTCATTCAAGCCTCTGTAATCTATGCAGGGACGTAAGGAACCATCCTTCTTTTTCACAAAAAAGAACCCCGCACCGGCAGGAGACGAGGAGGGAACAATGGTACCCGCGTTAATGACTCGGAGAGATATTTCTCCAAAGCCTCGCGCTCTGGAATAGAGAGGGAATACAGTCTTCCCCGGGGAGGGGTGGAGCCGGGGAGGAGATCAATGCTACAGTCATACGGATGGTGCGGAGGAAGAGAAGCGGCCCGGGCACGACTGAAGACCGCTCGCAGATCGAAGTACTCCTCGGGGACTCCTGACAAATCACCTGGCTCCTCCTGGAAAACAGACACAGATGACACGGGAGGAACAGCAGACGTCAAACACTTAACATGACAAGACAGATTCCACGAAAGAACAGTATTAGGGGCCCAGTTATTCTGGGAGTTATGTTCAACTCACCAAGGGTGACCCAAAACAATAGGAATATTAGGAGAGTGGAAAACAAAAAAATAAATAGTCTCTCGGTGATTACCGGAAACGATGAGACTCAACGGAGCGGTCGACCGGTGAACCCTGGCTAGGACCCGTCTATCCAGGGCAAAGATAGTGGTGGGTTCCTGCAGATCTACGAGTGGAATCCCATGCTGAAGGGCCCAGGTCTCATCCACGAAATTCCCCTCGGAACCAGAGACTATCAGGGCCTGACCGGAGGCGGCAGAGTTGAGCCAGTGGAGGTGGACCGAAAGTAGTCCGGGAAGGCAACGGAGGGTGCAGAGAGGAAGCGCTCACCAGTAACCCTCTCTCTACTGGTGAGCGTTGGCTTTTAGCTGGCAGGTGTTAACGAAGTGATTACCCGAACCGCAGTACAGGCAAAGTCGATTGACGATGCGGCGCTGGCGCTCTGCCGCCGAGATTCAGATACCCCCCAGTTGCATAGGCTCCTGATCAGCCACGGAGGAAGAAACCGCGCTGACTGTGGAGGAGGGAAGAAGAAGCAGCTGTGCTGCGAATGCGCCGACGTAACTCGAAGCGCTTTTCAACGCGGAGAGCCAAGCCGATCAATAAGTCGAGACGAGAGGGAGTTTCACGGGCCAGCACTTCATCCCTGATCTCGGCATTAAGACCCTCGATGAATCGCGCCACAAGCGCGGGTTCATTCCACCCACAGGAGGTAGAGAGCGTGCGGAATTCCACAGAAAAGTCCGCGACCGAGCGCCTGCCCTGACGAAGGGTGGACAACTGACGAGAAGCCTCGGGACCATGCATGGATCGGTCGAAGACCTTCAACATCTCCTCCTTGAACCGGGCATACTGGTTTAAGCAGCCCGCATCAGAGCTCCATACCGCGGTTCCCCATTCATGAGCCCGCCCCTTTAGAAGCGAAATGATGTAGGCGATGCGGGCGTGATCCTTGGCGTAAGTGAGGGGCTGTAGCGAGAAAACAACCTCACATTGTGTTAAGAATGCCATGCACTCGGTCTGCTCACCTGCATAGCAGGGGGGGTTATTCACCCGGGGCTCAGGAGTGTCAGTCGGTCGAGACGAGTCCCTACGGAGGAAGTGGAGCTGTTTGGTGAGATCATCCACCTGGGAGGCAAGTGTCTCCACAGCGCGACGGGCAGCGAAGAGTTCCTCCTCGTGCCTCCCCAGCATTGCTCCCTGGATCTCCACAGCCGCTTGGAAGGGATGCTCCTCCGCCGGATTCATTTGTGGTCGGATTATTCTGTCAAGGTTCAGCAGGGAAGAAAACCCAGAAGACGTACAGCAGGTAAACAGTCCTTTAATGTAAATTAGGCAAAGCCGCAACGGCCGATTAACAAAGGAGGATTCAAAGTCTTAAATGTAACTTAGGTAGAGCCGCATCGGCCAAGAAACACAGGAGGGTTCTTCAATGAACACTAGAAGAGTAGAGAGGAGCACTAACGACTGGTTCCGCAGCCTCGAGAGAGAGTAGAGCAGGTGGACTGGTGAGGCAAAGCACCCTCTGCAATTCTCCGCGGCACAGCGCTGGACACAGCACAAATCAGGTAACAAACAGCACCAAAGTAATTACCAGCACCGGACAGGACAAGACAAGACAAGACAGGACTCTTCAACTGTGGTTGAAACATAGCATGAGGCAACGTGCGTGACGGGTAGCAATAATCCGACAGAGAAAGGTTGAAAGAGAAAGCTAGAAATAGAGGGGCTAAAGACGCATGATAGGCAGCAGGTGGGAAGATGAGAGAACGAGGATCAGCTGGACCAGATGAGTAAGCAATAAGGGGTGTGTGTGTGTGACCAGCAGATGGAGACAGATAACAAACAGAAAAGAGAAGGAACCAGGATCATGACACAAATAGTAGCGAATCATTTTAATGATTACTTCATAGAATCAGTCAAACAATTGGGAAAACAAAATAGAGATTCTAATAACTATGTATGAGCATCTGATTTATGTAAGAGATCTGATTGTATCTCACATGAACAAAATAGGGCTGCACGATTAATCGCACAGATGTTGATATGCGCATCTAATCAGTAAAGCCAGTTCCTTGATTAGTAGTAAATCACCTTCACCTGCTTTCAGATGGAGCGGCATTTACTACAAAGAGCCGTAACTTACTGACAAGCTGAGCCAAATCACATTAATATTCGAGGACGGTATCGCCAGCGATATTTAATGCGATTTGGCTCAGCTTGTCAGTTAACTTACGGCTCTTTGTAGTAAATGCTGCTCCATCTGAAAGCAGGTGAAGGTGATTTACTGCTATAATCAAGGAACCGGCTTTAATGATTAGATGCGCATAACAACATCAGTGCGATTAATCGATGCAGCCCTGAGAACAAAATATGTTAAAATTTAAATTAGTAAATGAATTTGAAATAAAACATTTTTTGCAAATATTGACAAATTCTAAAAGTAAAGATATTTGGGGAATGGACAATGCTCTTCTTAAAAAACATAAAGAAACTCTTGTAACTCCTATCACATACCTGATAAATAAAACAATAGAAGAAAGTTTTTTCCCCCCTGCGTTTAAGATTGCAGTAATCACTCCAGTTTTTAAATCAGGGGACAAACATGAGGTCAGCAATTACAGGCCGATTAGTATACTTCCAGTTGTCTCAAAGATTGCTGAGAAAGTAATTGCGGAGCAGATAAAAGAACATTTAAATAAAAACAATATACTATATCCTATGCAATTTGGATATAGAAAACATCATTCCACCGAAACTGCATGTTGTTTCTTTATTGAAGATGTGAAGGCAAAGTTAGAGGAGGGCGGGGTTGTGGGGGCTGTGTTTTTGGATCTAAGCAAGGCGTTTGACACGGTCAACCACTCTGTGCTACTGAAAAAAACTGAATAACTATAATCTGTCTCTAAGTGCGCTGCAGTGGGTAGAATCATATCTCAGTGACTGTGTCCAATGCGTAAGAGTCAATAATAAGCTATCAACATCTAAGGCTTGTGACAAGGGTGTCCCACAAGGCTCTGTTCTTGGGCCATTGCTGTTTGCGCTTTATATAAATGATCTTCCTTCAGTGTGTGGTGAGGTAGACATGGTAATGTACGCAGACGATATTGCAGTCTACATACATGGAAGTGATGCAACCATTGTAGCTAAAATGTTAACCGACGTTATGGGAAAAATCTTAGGTTGGCTTACTTCTGCCTCGCTCACACTGAATGTAAATAAAACAGTAGCAATGTATTTTACTAAAACTAACTGACTGAGGTCCTCTTCACCATGCATCTATGCAAATCAGAGTCAAATAAAAGTAGTGAAAGAATTTAAATATTTAGGTCTTGTTTTGGATTCTAGTTTTACTTTTAAAAAACATATAAAGAAAATTTGACATATTAAGTTGACATTAAAAGTTTTAGACATATTAGGAATGCATTGAATCATGATGCTGCAAAAATTTACCTGGAGGCAATGATAATTCCTCATATTAATTACTGTATTTCTTGTTGGTCACAGCGAGTGAAACGGCAGTAAAACCTTTAAAATCTTTATATAATCAAGCTGTTAAAGTTTTAGATAAAAAAACATTGAGATATCACTGTCTGGTTCTTAGAAAATACAGTATGTTAAACTTTGATAATAAAATTGTGTATGTGTCAGGAGCCAATCAGAACCTTCACAAAGCACCACGCAAAGATCACTGTCCCCTGATTACTAATCACCAACACCTGTGTCCACTCAGCACTCACTTCCCCAGCCAGCATAAAAACACCTTGTTCACTCACAGTCATCGTCAAGCCTCCAACAGGAAAAGACCCTTCCCAGTCTTCACTTCTCTAGCCTAAGACTCACCCCGAAGAAACGAACGTAAATGTATACTCACCTGAAAGATACTAACCTTCTGATCCTTGTTCCGCTGTTCCCAGGATACGCTCCATGTTCTGTGTTCTCTGTTCCCTGGAATCTGCCCTGAGTCTTGTTTCTCTCTGGATGCACTGGAAGAGAAAGTGAAAGTATCACTGAACTGGTAAGTGCATTGTCAAGCGCACTTCAACGGACCTACTCACCGGGAATCCTTCCTGAATCACGCCTACCCACGAACGATCTGCAAAGACAAAGAATCAAGTTATTGACCTGTGTTAACCCTCAAGTTTATTCCCTCTGAAGAAGATTCACTCACCTGGATCCATTCCTGCCACGTATCCTCTTCAGATCACCGCTGAGTTCCTGAAACCCTGCTTACTCACCTTATCTTAAATAAAGATCTCTTTATGTTAATTCCTTACCTCTGTCTCCTGGTCTGAATCCTGACAGAAGGCTTGACCTAACAACAGCAAGCGGGGATTATCACTATGGATTCCAAACAGCTTGCCGTTGCTACCAATCCTCCACCAGCCCCCGCTACCACAGTGCGACCTGTGCTTCCTCCTGCGAGTCCTTCCGGGAACGCTGCTTCTACGATTACCTGTTTTGCAAGTCCGCCGTCGCGCCCAGCGCCATTCTCTGGCCGGGCGGAGGATTGCAACGGATTTCTGTTGCAGTGTTCGCTCGCTTTGGAACAGCAAGCTCAACTTTATCCAACTGAACGATCAAAAGTAGCGTTTGTCATTCAGCAACTATCAGGAGCGGCTTTGCGATGGGCTGAGTCATTGTGGATGAAGGAATCACCAGTGGTTGCAACAATTCAAGCATTCGTGATACACTTCAAAGAAGTTTTTGGAAGACCAGCGGAGGATTCATCTTTCAGTGAACAGCTGCTACAGTTGCATCAGGGAAGGAAATCGTTGTCTGAGTATTCCGTGGAATTCCGCACGCTAGCATCTAACAGTGGTTGGAATGAACGAGCACTCATCTCTGTTTTTCGTCGGGGACTAAACCCAGCCCTACGCCTCCAGCTGGCCATCTATGACGACAATCTAGGTCTTGAAAAATTCATGCAACAAGCTATGAGAGTGAATCAGAGAGCCCAGAGCTGCTATAATGATCAGTCCTATCCTAATCCTGCTCTTCATCCAAGTAACAAGAATCCTGCGCCTGAAAATCCAGTTGAAGAAATGCAAGTTGACACATTCAAAATTTCCCAGAATGAACGCCTTCGGAGAAGAGAGTTGAAACTATGTATGTATTGTGGTACCAAAGGACACTTCCGACTAAACTGCCCCACTCGACCTGGGAAGTTAATGGTAAGCTCAGTTCTAGATGACCACACTGTTTCAGCACCCCTCACCGTTCTTGTGACCCTACGAATTAAAGAAATCTGCATATCCGTCACAGCCATCATCGACTCGGGTTCCGTGGGAAACTTCATCTCGGGGAACCTCTGTAAGAGACTCAACCTGCGAGAGATCAACACTCCCAAGTCCTACACCATCTACGCCGTAACAGGTGAGCGGATCAACATGAGAAACGTTACCACCCAGATAAGCCCTATACCGCTGTGTGTGGAAAATACGCATCAAGAATGGTTTGAACCGTTCGTTCTTCGAAACAGCCAGACGGATCTCATCCTTGGTCGACCTTGGTTAATTCTTCATCAGCCCACCATTGATTGGAGGTCTGGAAAAGTTCTGCGATGGGGGTGTAAATGTCAAACAGTCAAGGATCCGGTTTCTCATCTATCTGGTAAGGAAAAGAACCAAGTGCTCGCAGTTAACTCCACGTCCATTGAGAGTCCCACCGAAAACCTGTCAACGAATATCCCAGCCTGTTATTCCGAGTTCTCCGATCTCTTCAACCCTGTCACTGCATCCAAGTTACCACCACACCGACCATGGGATTGTGCTATAGATCTGATTCCTGACGCACGACTCCCTAAGGGCCGCATCTACTCCCTGTCCATTCCAGAGCAGGAATCAATGAAAAAGTATATCCAAGAAGCGTTAGATAAAGGGTACATCCGGTCTTCCACATCTCCAGCCGCAGCAAGCTTCTTCTTCGTGGCTAAGAAGGATGGTGGTTTAAGACCATGCATCGATTACCGAGCCTTGAACCAGATCACTGTGAAGTTCAGCTATCCTTTGCCCCTCATTCCAGTTGCCCTCGAACAACTCAGAGAAGCCAAGATGTTTACCAAGCTTGATCTACGGAGCGCCTATAATCTAATCTGAGTTAGAGAAGGAGACGAGTGGAAGACAGCATTCATAACACCTGCTGGCCACTATGAATATCTCGTCATGCCATATGGGCTGGTAAACGCTCCTTCCGTGTTCCAAAGTTTCATGGACGAGATCCTCAGAGACTTCCTTGGGAAGTTCGTTCTGGTGTACATCGATGACATCCTGATCTACTCACAGAACCTAGCTGAACACCAACGACACGTCTCTCTAGTGCTCCAAAGGCTCAAAGAATTTACTCTGTTTCTGAAAGCAGAAAAGTGTACTTTTCACCAGACCACAGTTGATTTCCTGGGTTACATCCTCAGCAATCGAGGGGTGGAAATGGATCCACAGAAGACCGAGACCATCCTGTCCTGGCCAAGTCCCACATCAGTGAAGGAGCTTCAGAGATTCCTCGGGTTCGCAAACTTTTACAGACGATTTATAGATCAGTACAGCCTTCTCACTGCACCCTTGACATCCTTGTTGAAAGGGAAACCCAAGACCCTGCAATGGACCCCAGAAGCCGAGGATGCCTTTAAGTCTCTGAAGTCTGCTTTCACCGGTGCTCCTTTACTTCATCACCCAGACCCAAATAGACCATTCGTGGTCGAAGTAGATGCATCCACCACAGGAGCAGGAGGAGTTTTGTCCCAGTGTTCTGAGTTCTCTTCTAAGCCACTTCCCTGTGCATTCTTCTCGAAGAAGTTTTTTCCAGCAGAGGCAAAATACGATATAGGAAATCGAGAGCTTCTGGCAGTAAAGCTTGCTTTAGAGGAATGGCAACATTGGCTCGAGGAGCAAAACACCCGTTCCTAGTCCTAACAGATCATAAGAACCTCCAATATCTGAAATATGCAAAGAGATTAAATCCACGTCAAGCTTGATGGGCCTTGTTCTTCACACGATTCCACTTTAGGATTGCCTATCGCCCAGGATCCAAGAACACCCGAGCAGATGCTCTTTCTCATATTCATGCCCCTGAGAACCCAGTAGAGAAACCTGAGCCCATTCTACCAGGGAGTTTATTTGTAAACCCTATCCAGTGGGAGATAAATGAACAACTCCAGGAATTGGCTCAGCAGCAGCCTAGAGTCCCCGGAGGCCCGCCCGGGAAAATTCATGTTCCCGAAGAATTCCGCAACGCCTTGATCTCCTCAGCTCATTCTTCAGTCGCCACCGGACATCCGGGAGTAAACAAAACCCTAGCCACACTTCAAGAAAAGTATTGGTGGTCCCACATGCGTCAAGACATCACCCAATTCATTCAAGGTTGTATCCCCTGTGCAATCTCCAAGGTCCTAAGAAATCTGCCCATGGGAAAACTGTTACCTTTACCTGTCCCGAATAGACCCTGGTCTCACCTAGGCGTAGACTTTGTCACCGACCTTCCCGTATCCGAGGGTAATACCTGTATCCTGGTGGTCATTGATCGGTTCTCGAAGGCATGCAAGCTAATCCCATTAAAGGGGCTCCCGACCGCCTTTAATACTGCTGAGCTCCTCATGGAACATGTCTTTCGAAACTACGGTCTTCCAGAAGATATTGTCTCCGATAGAGGACCCCAATTCATTTCCCGAGTCTGGCGAGCATTCTTCACGTTGATGAATGTGACCGTGAGTCTGTCTTCCGGGTATCACCCACAAACCAACGGGCAAACTGAGAGAAAAATCCAGGATATAGGTCGGTTCTTGCGTACTTTCTGCCACTCCAACCAGAACATCTGGAGTCGGTATCTCATTTGGGCAGAGTACGCACAAAATTCTCTCCGACAGGCATCCACTCAGTTAACACCATTCCAATGTATCCTTGGCTATCAACCCCCGTTATTCCCATGGTCTGGAGAACCTTCCGAAGTGCCTGCCGTCAACAAGTGGTTTGAGGAAAGCGAACAGGTTTGGGATCAAACTCACCATCATATCCAAAAAGCTGTCAATAGACACCAACGGTTCGCTGACACACAACGACGACCCACTCCAGAGTATCAACCCGAGCAATTAGTCTGGCTTTCCACTAGAGACATCAGACTTCGTCAGTCATGTAAGAAACTAAACCCCAAGTACATCGGACCCTTTCCAATCGTCAGCAAGTAAACCCAGTCACTTACCAGCTCCGGTTACCTCCTGATTCCCGCATCCATCCCACGTTTCATGTGTCCCTTCTAAAACCCCATCATCCACCGGTACCCCAGTCAGCCAACGAGGTTGCATCTGAGAACGAACCCCCGATACCACCCATTGAACCGGAGTCCATCTATAACATCAAAGAGATCTTGGACTCTCGACGTCGAGGGGGTCAACTAGAATACCTCATTGACTGGGAAGGATATGGGCCAGAAGAGAGAAGTTGGGTACCGCGTAATGATGTTCTTGATCCCACGATGCTCTTAGAATTCCATGCTCAGTATCCCGAGAAACCTGCACCAAGGCCCAGAGGCAGACCCCCATGACGTCGAGGTCCAAGGTCCGCTGGCGTGGACTCTGGAGGGGGGGGTAATGTCAGGAGCCAATCAGAACCTTCACAAAGCACCACGCAAAGATCACTGTCCCCAGATTACTAATCACCAACACCTGTGTCCACTCAGCACTCACTTCCCCAGCCAGCATAAAAACACCTTGTTCACTCACAGTCATCGTCAAGCCTCCAACAGGAAAAGACCCTTCCCAGTCTTCACTTCTCTCGCGCTAAGACTCACCCCGAAGAAACGAACGTAAAGTATACTCACCTGAAAGATACTAACCTTCTGATCCTTGTTCCGCTGTTCCCAGGATACGCTCCATGTTCCGTGTTCTCTGTTCCCTGGAATCTGCCCTGAGTCTTGTTTCCCTCTGGATGCACTGGAAGAGAAAGTGAAAGTATCACTGAACTGGTTAGTGCATTGTCAAGCGCACTTCAACGGACCTACTCACCGGGAATCCTTCCTGAATCACGCCTACCCACGAACGATCTGCAAAGACAAAGAATCAAGTTATTGACCTGTGTTAATCCTCACGTTTATTCCCTCTGAAGAAGATTCACTCACCTGGATCCATTCCTGCCACGTATCCTCTTCAGATCACCGCCGAGTTCCTGAAACCCTGCTTACTCACCTTATCTTAAATAAAGATCTCTTTATGTTAATTCTTTACCTCTGTCTCCTGGTCTGAATCCTGACAGTATGCCAATGCGCGATTAGTTTTTAAAATTTTAAATAACATCGCGCCTCCTCCCTAAAAACATTTGTACAGTTTTGCTCTGAAAAGATGACTAGGAGGGTAACACTTTAGAATACTGTATCTTACTTACTGCAGAATTAATAAGGAATTATTAACGAACTAATAGGTAATTCTTCATTAACTACTTCTTCACTACTGTTAACTACTAAGGAAGATGTGTTAACTAATCAGTATGTAATATAATTTTATGATTGTCTTAAGTATCAGTTAGTTAATCAATAACTAATGAATTCTGTCATACCTCCTGAAGAACTACTACTAATTATCTACTAATACTTCTGACTCAAATCAAACATACTGTAAAATATGCAAACATTTTAGAATAAAAAAACAAATACTTGACTCCATAACCTGCCCATAACAGTGCACAGCTCTGAGAACAGATTTTAACATCTGATGTAAATAGATTTAGCTAGCTATAGGGTAACTGACATTGTGTCCTTGTATGTTGCCTTGCATAAAACAAAATGATTTACAGCACAGTAATGATTTTATGGATTAAATAAAACGTACACAAATCTGTATTTCGCTAAAGAAATGCACCAAATCGGCGGCGCTGAGAACTCTCCAGAGAAGGATGCAAATGGCCATGCTCTTGCGTCACCAAATCACTGTCAAGTCAAGTCAAGTCACCTTTATTTATATAGCGCTTTTTACAATACAAATAGTTTCAAAGCAGCTTCACATAGATAACAGGAAAACAATGTCGTAATAGTATTGTTAAATTAAATGTTAAATATCCCCATCTAAGCAAGCCAAAAGCCAATGGTGACAAAGGCGAAGAGAGGCGAAAAAGGCAACAGTGGCAAGGAACCAAAACTCCATCAGGTGACAGAATGGAGAAAAAAACCTTGGGAGAACCCTGGCTCAGTGTATGTGGCTACCGCGATATTGCTGGAACTTGAATGGTGCAAAAGAAGTTTAAAATGTATAAGAACTAAGTATAACAATAAGTTGTAATATACATGATATGTTTTTTGATTATTTGCAGATCATAGCCTATAGGTAAATGTCTGCACTTATGTTTCTTATTAGTGCTGAAGAATGACAAACTGACTGTGTATGACTGTTAATTAGTAGTTACTTCATAGTTATTTTTCTTGAACCTTAATTAATAGAAAATTAATAGTAGTTCTTCAGGAGGTATGGCAGAATTCATTAACTATTGATTAACTAACTGATACTTAACACAATCATAAAATTATATTACATACTGATTAGTTAATGTCACCGGGGGGCAGCGGGGGGGGATTGGTTGGGTGTCAGTGGACGCCAATGACCGGCCGCCCCCAAACCCCCGACTCACGTACCACCGCAAGGAGCCAACACCACAGAGAACACAGAGGCAAGTAATTTAGAAAAACACAGAATCTTTATTAAATAAATTAGGTTAAAACATCCTCAGTAGCTGAAGGAAGGTAAGGTTTCAGCAGTACAGCTGGCTCTTCTCAGGATTCAGGCAGACAGAGCAGGCGAGGACTCACAGCGGAACAGTTTCTCTCGGATTCACAGCGGAACAGTTTCTCTTTCCACAGGGTTCAGATGGCTGGAGAGGACTAAGGAATCAGCAACAGAGCAGACTCTTCTCAGGGCTCAGACAGGCAGAGAACAGGTAAGGATTCACAGCGGAACGGTTTCTCTCTTCACAGGATTCGGATGGCCGGAGAGGAGTACGGAAACCACAGCAAAGCTGGCTCACTTCTGAGGGCTCAGGCAGACAGAGAGCAGGTGAGGGTTCAACAGTATAACTGGTTCTACTCACAGAATCCAGATAGACGGAGAGGGGTAAGAATTTAACAGCAGGCTGGCTCTCTTCTCAGGGCTCAAGCAGGCAGAGGGACAAGATGACGATTCCACAGTATAACTGGTTCTGTTCACAGGGCTCAGGCAGGCAGAGAATCAACATGAGAATTTACGAATACGAATACGAATCCTTTATTGTCACATCACTAACAACACATGTGCCGTAATGAGTGAAATTCTTAAGAGCGTGCTCCATACAGTGCAGAATACAGTTAACATAAGACAGTATACAATCACAATTAACATATGAGCAATAAACAAATGACCATACAATATGCAGAGTAGCTTAATGTAACCAGTAGCAGAGAAAAACATACTTTTGCGGTTATTTCCAACAGTGTAATATTGTATTATAATATATAATATGTACTCATATGTACAGTAAATAAGTTAATAAGTTAGAATTACAAATATATAGATGTACATAGTGCAGTGTAATGTGCATGATTGCAATTACAATGGTATGTATTAATCAATGCTATATAGTGTTATGCTATATAGTGTTGCTGCAATAAAGTGCAGTATGTGCTGCTGTGATGAGTCCAGTGTTGAAGGGAGATGTTAGTAAAGTGCATGTATTGCAATAAATATAGGGAGTATAGTGGCGTGTATAATCTGTATTAGTTCTGGCTGTTCATTAACCTGATAGCCTGGGGAAAGAAACTGTCTCTCAGTCGGCTGGTGCGGGATCGAATGCTGCGAAAACGTCTGCCTGATGGTAGCAGAGAGAACAGTCTGTGGGACGGATGGCTAGAGTCACTAATAATCTTGCGGGCTTTCCTCATGCACCGCCTGGTGTAGATGTCCTGGAGGGAGGGAAGCTCACCTCCTACAATATGGCTGGCAGTTCGCACAACCCTTTGCAGAGCTTTGCGGTTGCTGGCAGTGCTGTTTCCAAACCAGGCAGTGATACTGCCAGTCAGAATATTCTCCACGGTGCAAGTGTAAAATGATTTGAGAATCTTGGATGTCATTCCAAACTTTCTAAGGCGCCTAAGAAAGAAAAGGCGTTGATGTGCCTTCTTAAGCACTGCCTCTGTGTGAGTAGACCATGTAAGGTCCTCAGTGATGTGAATACCCAGGAACTTAAAACTGTTGACCCGCTCCACAGGTGTCCCTTCGATGATTATAGGTGTGTGTTCTCTGCTCTGTCTCCTGAAATCCACCAACAGCTCCTTGGTCTTGTCGATGTTGAGAGAGAGGTTGTTCTCCTGACACCATTTTATCAGTGTGTGCACCTCCGCTCTGTAGGCCGTCTCATCATTGTCAGTGATCAGTCCTACCACCGTGGTGTCATCAGCGAATTTGATGATGACGTTGGAGCTGTGTGTAGCTGCACAGTCGTATGTGTACAGGGAGTACAGGAGAGGACTGAGAACGCAACCCTGAGGAGCACCAGTGTTGAGGGTCAGCGAGGATGAGATGGTGTTGCCCATTCTGACAACCTGACGTCTGTCAGACAGGAAGTCCAGGATCCAGCTGCACAGAGATTTGTTTAAGCCCAGTGCCTGGAGCTTCGTAATGAGTTTGGCAGGCACTATGTTATTAAATGCTGAACTGTAGTCCACAAACAGCATCCTCACATACGTGTTTTTATTTTCTAGGTGGGAGAGAGCGGTGTGAAGGCAGAAGGCAATAGCATCATCAGTGGAATGGTTGCTGCGGTATGCAAATTGTAGTGAGTCAAGTGAGGCAGGCAACACAGAGCAGATGTAGTCTCTGATAAGCCTCTCAAAGCACTTGCTAAAGATGGGTGTCAGAGCAACAGGCCACCAATCATTCAAGCATTTGATTTTAGTTCTCTTTGGAATGGGCACAATTGTGGATTTTTTGAAACATGAAGGAACCACAGACAGAGAGAGGGAGAGATTGAAGATATCTGTGAAAACCCCAGCTAGTTGGTCTGCGCATGACCTGAGTACGCGACCTGGAATACCATCCGGACCCGTAGCCTTGCGGATATTCACCCGTCGGAATGAACGAGCTACATCCGCGACAGAGACAGAGAGTGCACTTATCTCCTCTGTGACATGCGCGGGAACTATCTCTGTGTGGGTGATGTTATGATCCTCGAAACGAGCGTAGAACTGGTTCAGCTCGTCCGGCAGAGTGGCGGCAATGTTCCCGCCAGCGTGATTTTTCCCCTTAATGTCTGTGATGTTATTAATGCCCCGCCACATGCTTCTCGCATTGTTGGTGTTAAATTGGCCTTCAATTTTAACCTTGTATTGTTGTTTAGCAGCTTTGATGGTTTTCCTAGGATCATAGCTGGTTTGTTTATAATCCTCTCTGTTCCCGGATTTAAAGGCAGAAGTCCATGCTGACAAGGCCATACGGACATCGCTGTTTATCCATGGTTTTTGGTTGGGATAGATGCGAATTATTTTTGTCGGCACCACATCCTCTACACACTTCCTAATAAAACATGTAACAGTGTCTGAGTAAGCCTCAATGTCATCATCAGAAGCAGCGTGAAACATTTCCCAGTCAGTGCGTTCAAAACAGTCCTGTAGCATCATGTCTGAATGGTCTGACCAGCATTGAATCGTCCTGAGAGCAGGTGCTTCCCGCTTTAGTCTCTGCCTATATGCGGGCAGGAGCAGAATGGAAGAGTGGTCTGCTTTACCAAAAGGTGAGCGGAGGAGGGGTTTATAGGCGTCCCGGAAGGGAGAGTAGCAGTGGTCTAATGCACGATCGCCACGCGTGTTTGATGGTGATGTGCTGAAAGTATTTTGGAGCCATTGTCCTGAAGTTTGCTTTATTAAAATCCCCCATTACGATAAACGCTGCATCTGGGTGAGCGGTTTCCTGCTCACTTATATTATCATACAGTTTCCCGAGTGCCTGATCTGTGTTGGCTTGAGGGGAATATAGACAGCTGTAATTATGACCGCTGTAAATTCCCTTGGTAGCCAGAATGGTCGACACAGAAGTGTGTAATATTCCAGATCTGGGGAGCAAAAGGATCTAATAGAGTGTAAGTTCCTCTCATCACACCATAAGTTATTAATAAAGAAACAAACACCTCCTTCTCTGCTATTCCCTGAAAGATCTTTCGTTCTATCCGTGCGGTGCGCAGAGAACCCCGTAAGTTCGATGGCTGAGTCTGGAACTTCCGCCGACAACCAGGTTTCTGTGAGGCAGATAATAGAGCAGTCCTTTGTTTCCCATTGATAGGAGATACGTGCCCGCAGTTCACAAAGTTTGTTGTCCAATGACTGAACGTTAGCCAACAGAATGGTTGGGAGAGGAGGTCGTAGAGGACGGCATCTAAGTCTGACGAGGACACCAGCTCTCTTCCCTCTTTTCTGGCGCTGTTTCCTTGGTCGGGGCCGTGCAGCCCAGACAAAGGGCTCCGATGTGGTGTTTGTAAACAAAACACCTGCAGTTCAAGAACTCAAAGTCCAGTTTGTGATGTGCGACGAATGAGCCGATTTTCAGAAGTGTGTGTCTATCGTAGACCGTTTTACTAACAACATCCAGTACAAAAAACAACAAAACTACTATTAAAACAAACAACAAACTGCAAGGTTTGGTTGGAGCTCGCAGCATGGCTGCCATGCTCGGCGCCATCTTAACAGTATAAATGGTTCCACTCACAACATCCAGAGGAACAGGGAGGAGTACGGATTCAACAGCAAAGCTGGATCTCTTCACAGGGCTCAGGCAGGCAGAGAATTAACGTGAGAATTCAACAGTCTAACTGGCTCTACTCACAACATCCAGAGGAACAGGGAGGAGTACGGATTCAACAGCAAAGCTGGCTCTCTTCACAGGGCTCAGGCAGGCAGAGAATTAACGTGAGAATTCAACAGTCTAACTGGCTCTACTCACAACATCCAGAGGAACAGGGAGGAGTACGGATTCAACAGCAAAGCTGGCTCTCTTCACAGGGCTCAGGCAGGCAGAGAATTAACGTGAGAATTCAACAGTGTAACTGATACTTCACAATCCTAGGTAAAGATGAAAGAGGAGAAAAGGAGAATTTCACCACTAGATGACTTCCTCCATCGGCCTCCATCCAATGAGATGTGGACGATGTATCCACAGCCAGGACGGCTTCCCCAATGTCGCTGCATTACACTTCCACTTGTGTTCAACTGTAACTCACACAAATCTGCACACGTGATTATTTTTATGAACAACACTGCAAAGTCTTGTCACTCACAAACTAGGGCGTAGACAGGGGATCAGGTCCACCGCACATGACTACTATCTCTTGGACTCCTTCCAATGAAGCGTGGGACATTCAAACTTCCTCCAAAAAGTCAGATTTGCACCTCCTGAAGTTTCATCACACATCCTCCAAACAGATATTCTCATTCACAATCCAAACATCAACAGTACTTATCTCTTATCCACCACAGTCTTCCTCTTCATTTCTCCAGCTTCACCCAAGTGTCACATGCAGCTTCTCCTCTCCTCTCCTCTCCTCCTCTCCTCTCCTCCCTCTTCTGCCCCTCCTGCTGAAGATGAGATATCCTTTTATCCTTCCCAACGACAACGTGTCCCAATCGCGATCACGTTCGTGTTCTCCCACACCTGTTTTAAATTAAGTCATCGGCTGCGTTCCAAACCGCATACTTCCCTACTATTTAGTATGGGAAAAAGAGTAGGCGAGCAAAAAGTATGAATGAATCCAAAGAGTAGGCGAGAATTACCTGGGTGACGTAGTAATTGTCGCGAGATTCGGACTTAAGTGCGTTCCAATATGCCTACTTTCCTACTATATATAGGCGAAAACAGTACGTGAAGGAAGCAGTACGTTCGAAACATCAGTTTTCATAAAAGAGTAGGCGAAGTTCCCGGATGGTTTACTGCTTCCGGGCCGATTTCTGAGTGCTGTCCGCAGGGTACTCTTCTATCCCAGGAGGCCACGCGAGTGGAGACATCATATAAAAGAAGAAGAAGGATTGCTCATACTTGAACATGACGCCACGACATGATGACGGACGAGAGTGTTTTCAAATGTGAGTATTAGATATTACTATTCAAATTATCGCATGTGTTGAGCTACTGTACAGTAAACTGTTGAATCGTTGAAGGTGTAAAGACGCTATATAGTATGATAAATTTGCGCTTTTGCTTTAAATCACACTTTATTGTATAGATAACAGAGAAGCTCTAGTAAGGACACATACCGTTACGTCTCCAAACTGCATTTGCATACATTTTAAACCGTATGCATCTTAAATACAATTACTAAATGTTTATTTAATATCTGGTAAGACAATCTAATAAGAATTGCATATTTCTACATCTAATACATATGAAAGAGACTTCTGAGTTATGTATGTGTACTATTGTTTAAGATAATTCACTGTTGTCAACACTGATTTCATTCGAATGTTTAATACATTTACATATAGCAACTAACTATAATCTATTTCATTTGTCCATTAGTATTGTTGAAAAATGGTGGAACATTTATTATTAACATATCATAGTAGTATTGAGCTAATAAATCACAGAGGTAATGTGAGTCTTGTTTGGATGTTACAGCACATGTAATGCAGATGTTGGAGCAGATGTTGGAGCACACACGGCTGCTTATCCGGTGGAGAGTGGCTCATGAAGCCCTTTTCACCGGAAAGCGAAATGCTGCCATCAAAGGCTTTGAGTGAGTATACAGAAATAATTAAAAATCTATTTAATTGTTTATTTGTAGTACATTTCAACAGAGATATTACAGCACTTTTGATCCTTGATTTCTCTCTTGCTGCAGATCTTTTGTGGAGGAGCAGAGCCTGCAAGGCAAGGTGACGACGGCTTTTGTTAAAAAGAAATGGGAAAACCTTAAACAAAAATACAAAGTAAGATCATTTTGTTACTTCTAATACAGAAATGAAATTATTAAATATTGTGATGTTAAAATGACTGCTTTTGTGTCATGCTTGTGCATTTTTGCAGGTTCTGAAATGTCCACAGATGGGGCTGAGCACTGAGGATGGAGAGGCCACAGCAGCATCCTGGAAGTGGTACACTGCCATGGATGAGGCAATTGGGGGCAGACCCTCCATCTCTCCTCCTGCCCTCGTTGCCTCATGTGGGCTGGATGCTGCTGTGGCCTCGTCATCCTCTTCGTCCTCTTCATGCTCAGTGAGGCCAGAGCCAGCAAGAGCTAAGAAAAGGGTGAAAGATCTGGAGGACCTGATCCAGGAGATGGAGGAGAGGGAAGAGGAGAGAGAGCGGAAAACAGCTGAGAGGGAGGAGAGGCTGTGGAGAGAAATGGAGGAGAAGGAGGAAAGAAGAGAACGGGAGAGACGAGAGAGAGACGAGAGGCAAGAAAGAGAAGTAAGAGAAAGAGAAGAGAGATGGCACCGGGAGACAATCGAGAGAGAGGAAAGGAGAGATAAAGATGATGAAAGAAAGAGACGAAAGATTCCTTTCCGTTCTTGAAATTCTTTCAAAAAAATAAATTCAATGACAAAAAACATCTTATGATCATTTGCGTTAAAATGAATTAAATTATGTATATATATATATATACACACACACACACACAGTACTGTGCAACAACAAATGGTGGCTTAAGACTTTTGTGCAATACTATGTATATGAAACAAACAATTTCTAGGCATTCACAGTAGCCTACATTATAGACTTCCAGGAATTTATTGATACTTTAAGATTGTGATAAAATTCATAAATTAAATATTTATGAAGTGATGAATAATTAGTGAATGTAACTTGTGTAATGTAAAAAAAAAAAAACACTTTAAAACACTGGTTTTATTGGAGTGTAATATATGACTTCTAAATGCACACAGAGTTCATGCAGGGATTTTCATGGCAGGTCATTGAGGGTTCAGTTCCAGCACACCTGTCTGTAATTTTCAAGTAGTCCGTTATTAAATGGTATAAATTGATTCAGGTGTGTATAATCAGGGTTGGACAATAGCCCTCCATGACCTAAGCTGAACTTGAGTCTGTTTACACAAACTACCTTACATTTTGCATTAACTAGGGTTAGTGAACCCAAGCAAATAATTCAGTCATTATTTACTCCCCTTCATGTTCATGATCCCTCTGTTTTTATTTTAATTATTTATTTATTTATTTTTTTTTTTCCTGAACATAAAAGGTGATTTTGGTCAGGTTTGTACTATTGGTTCAATACAATACCAGTCAATGGACTTTTCAGAAGCTTCAAAAGCATCATTAAATAATGCCATGAAGCTTCTGAAAGTTGGGCTCCATTGACTGATATTGTATGAAACCAGCAGAACAAACTTGAGAAAATCCCATTTTGTATTTAAACAATACAAAACAGAGGGATCTAACAGCATGAAAGCACATAAATAATGGCTGTGTTTATATGTTGAGGTGAATTAACCCTTTCACCCACCAAATAGAAATTGTAGTAAATATATGTATGCATTTTGTAATATAGTAATAAGCAGCTTTGAGCGTTTATGCCTGAGTCCATTTAAAAAAAAAAGCATTATAAAAATCAATCACATTTATGCATTTGCCATATGTTTTTATCCAAAGTGACTATATGTATTTATTACAGGGACAATGACTCTGGACAAACCTGGAGTAAAGGGCCTTGCTGATCGACCAGCAATCTTCTGCTAACCAGTTCAGTGGTTTAGCCCACTACACTACAAAGGTATTACAGTTTTTTTTCAATTGCTTACTCACTAAAATTTAAACTTTCCCACTATTAGCAAAACCTACACTTAAGGAGCAAAACACCGGCCTAGATTTGCAAAATTGTAAGCACGTTGTCAGCTTCACCCTTTTTGCAAAACATTACACACAGTGATTTGTAAAACTCTACACACATTTTCACACCTTAGACACAGATAAGGATTGTGAGGTTACTTCCTGAGTCATTAAAAAGCCCCAGTTTGTCATTGACCACACTAATGAATGAATTGGATATTCACATCCACCAGGTGTGGAAGCACGCATGTGTTAATTTGAAAAGGCAGCACTCAGGTGTGCTATAAAAGGCAGCAGGTGAGTCTTCAAAAAAAATAGAAGGATCTAGAAGAAGAAGAAGAAGAGTGAAAATAAGAGGGGGAGCTCAAAGAGGACATGAAGGAGGTAGAGGAAGAGGAGAAGGAGGAGAAGAGAGAGGAGGAGAAGGTGGTAGAGGAGGAGGAGAATGAGGTAGAGGAGGGGATGAAGGTGGTAGAGGAGGAGGAGAAGGAGGGAGAGGAGGGGATGAAGGTGGTAGGGGAGGAGAAGGGGTAGAGGATGAAGAACAGGAGAATGAGGTAGAGGAAGAGGCCTAGGTAGAGGTAGAGAAGGACTTGAAGGGTTGATAGAACCTGAACAAAGAAGACGAGGACCAAATTTGACTCAAGAAATCCGTGCAACACTTACTGACCATGTTACCATGTTATCAACCATGGACTGACACTGACAACCATGGAAGCTGGACAAAGAGATCAACTAAATCTCTGGTTGATACTGTAACTGAATAGTTACAATATTCTTGTTGCTTTTACAGTAGTTTTTCTTCAGAGTCAAAGTGTATGTACTTCATACAGTAATTGTAATTTGTCTACAGATTTTATTTGTTTCATTGATTTCATTGTTGGTTGATTGCTGTAACTGATTATGGTAAGAAATACTGTAAGTATTCAAATAAATCCTTGAAATATTCAGTCTGCTGCATCAGTGTTGTGCAGTGCTTGGTAAGTTATATATTTGTGTACATTCTCCCTAAATCTCAAACTAATCATGAAGAATCTTGTGAGTTTGTCACTATTTTTTTCTCATCTAAATTATCCCTTACATAACAGTGTCTGGCCAAAAATCTAGAACAAAGGTAGTTTTTTTTTTTACAAATGTGTTTTTTATTTATCACAGCAGTGTGAAACTGGCTGCAATAGTGTCTGATCATTGAGGACTGTGTTGGTTAAATGAAAACTAATAGCATTTTCACAAATATGTGTATATCTTTTGACTAAAGTGTGTATGTTTTGACAGAAGTGTGTCATTTTGCAAACAATCTAGGAATTATGCAGATTGAGTGTTGTGTTTAGGTAATTGTCATTATATTTTGAAAAAAGAACCCGATTTTCAAAATTGCATGTAAACAATTTGAAAAAAACTGTAAAGCTCTAACAAATATTTGCATGTAACTGTAAACCTAAAAAATTAAATTTGTCAAGAAACGGAATGCTGACAACATGAATTGTAAAACATTTTAATCTTTTTAATGTTTTAAATGTAGTCGTGCTCATAGAGAGCCGGCACAGGGATGTTTGGAGCAGACACCGCAGCAGCCAGATTGTCCCGCACATGTTCTCCCACTCTTGCTGCAAGGTTGTGTGGATCAGGGGGGCCGTCATCAAGGTCTTCCTCATCCTCTGGCTCAACAATGTCCCCATTGGTTAGAGCGAGATTGTGAAGCACAGCGCAGCACGCCACAACCTCAGGCACGAAGGCAGGGCTCACCTCCAAGGCCTTGAAGAAAATGCAGCGCCAGCATGTCTTCAGCATCCCAAACGCTCTCTCCACGATGTTACGGGCACGGGAGTGCTTGCTGTTGAAACGAGCCTGCACAGGGTTCTGTAAAGGCTCTCTGTATGGGGTGATGAGGCAGATGGGTGCACTCAGGCAAGGATAGCCTCCATCCCCGAGGATGCACTTGCCTGCAGGTGGGTAAAGGCCGCCAGCATACACTGGGCTGTTCCTCAGCACCCTGGCATCGTGCACAGACCCAGGATATCCCACAAAGACATCAAGGAATTTCCCCTGGTGATCAGAGATGGCCTGGAGTTGGATGGAGTGAAACAGCTTCCTGTTGAAGTAACAGTGGGAGTTATTTGCTGGAGGTTTAATACGGATATGACAGCCATCTATTGCACCAACTGCTCTGCTGAAAGCTGGTGACCCAGACAGCTGTGCAAATCCTGCTCCCACTGCCTCCAGGTCATCTCCGGTCGGAAAGCAGATCACCCTCCTCAAAATTCCAATGATGCCCTTGCTCACTCTTTGCACAATGTTATACACAGAGGTCTTTGGGATATCAAAGGTCTGCGACACCACCCTGTATGATGCTGCATGGGCCAGCCAGTGCAGGAACACAAGGACCTCAATCTCCCGTTCCCATCCATGGTCCGATTGCAGTCTGACTGCAGCAATCAGGGACCTGATGGACGGCAGAGACAGGCGAAGGTGGGCCCGGTGGTCAGCTGCCTCATCAAGATAAAGCCGCAGAATTGGAACCGCTTTATTGAGATGGCAGTATGATGTGGGGTTCACCGCCTGTAAATACATAATAGTTTGTTACAACAAAAAGCTTGAATTAGGCAATGTTTCATATTGTATTGACTTGTATATGTATTTCTTTATTGTGATGATATATCTTTTATTCATTCATTTATTTTTATTCATGTTTCATATTAAATATTTATTAATGTTTCAATAAAATATTCATTTAATTAATTCTTGCATTAATCATTGCTTTAAGGAAATTGTATGTATTCACATCAGCTGCATTTTTCCAGTGTGTATTCATACATCTATGTCATATGACAATTCAACAGTTTGCTTGTTTTTTTTTCAAAATATATCATTTTAATGTTGAAATGTTATATAATTAAGTGCTGGTCAGCATTTGTCATTATTGTGCACAAGTGTTGGAGTGGGCTAGTAATGCAATTCATTCTGGGGTAATCTTATTTTTTTAAGTAGTAATACTTGTGTTTGAGTATAAAATCAACAGTCTCCTCCAAAGGCGAGATCTCCGAGCAGCAGCCCCGACCTCTCCTTTGTGCACACATTCGTCTTACTATTGCAGACATGCCAACCATTTCAAACGCTGATGAAACCCGTTCTAGTGATGTTGTACTGATGCAGTGAGATGTCGGTGCACCTGTTGCTCATAACTTTTAAATTGTTGCGCTTGTGATAACGTCGTAGGTCACATGATAACGTCAACATGGCGGATGATATCCGAGCGCATTCATACTCAACGAGATTTGGCGACAGTCTGACGACAGTATTCCATTCAGACTTGAGAGGTGAATTGAGGACCTCTGTCAGACACAATGTCCGAAGGAAGATCATGGATCTTGAAAACGTGATCCACCATAATCTGGGCGGTCTCCTGAGCTGACGGTAATTTAGGGAGCGGATAAAATGCGCAGCCTTAGAAAAATGGTCCACGACTGTGAGAATGACCGTATTACCAGCCGAACAAGGAAGACCGGTAACAAAATCCAACGCAGTATGAGACCAGGGCAGCGAAGGGATGGGAAGAGGTCTGAGAAGACCCGCCGGAGACTTGTAACTAGATTTGGTTGGAGCGCAGATAGAACAAGCAGCAACAAAACGCCTAATATCGCGCTCACGAGTGGGCCACCAGAATTTCTGACGGATAATTGATAGCGTGCCTCTTACACCGGGGTGCGGGACTAATTAAGAAGAGTGTCCCCAGCGAAGAACCGTCGAACGAGCAGCCTCGGGTACATACAACATTCCCTCAGGAGCTCGGGGAGATCGCGTCATGTGCGAAAATGCACGCTTAACCGCTTGTTCCACTCCCCAGACGGCCACACAGTCTTTAATGAAGTAATACCAACAAAGGCAGTCTTTTATTAGTGAACACAGAACTGGAGAGAATAACTGAAGAGAGAGTAAACTCCTGTCACGATGAGCAGAACAGAACTCCTTTAGCGCAGACTTTTATTTAACCAGAAGAAAACTCATTGAGATTAAAAATCTCTTTTCCAAGAGTGTCCTGGCCAAGACAGGCAGCAGCACAAATAACAAAGTTGCAGACATAAACATAGAAGCAAGGATATCCAAATAATTATTCAAAACAACTACAGACAGAACGTGTAGCCTCTATATCATTTAAAAGTAATTTAAAAGCAGCCAGTGAAACTGGTTCCTGAAGATGTAAGACATCTTGCAGTTGATTCCATGCGCTGAGGGGCCGCATACATAAACGACACTTTTTCCATTTCAGTCCGGACATGAGGGACGGACAACAACAATAAGTCCTCAGAACGAAGACAATATCATCCTGTACCTTTCTTTTTAATATAAGATTGAAGGTATGGGGGAAGCAGACCAAGAATACCTTTATAAATAAGAATGTTCCAGTGATTATGCCTACGGGTGGACAATGATGACCAACCAACACGATCATACAGAGAGCAATGATGGGTGGGTGCTCTAAAGTTTGTGATGAACCTAAGGGCTCCGTGATAAACAGTATCCAGCAATTTCAAGCATTGTATGGATGCATGCATGTATATAACGTCACCGTAGTCCAGCACTGACATGAAAGTGGCAGCAACAAGCCTTCTTTTAGCCTCAAAGGAGAAACATGACTTGTTTCTGAAATAAAAACCCAGTCTCAGCTTCTGTTTTTTCACCAACTGCTGGATATGAGGTTTAAAAGAAAGAGAATCATCAATTAAAATACCAAGATATTTGTATTGGGATACAGTCTCAATCTCAAAGCCCGAGAAGTAGTAATGGATGGAAGGTTATGTAGCTTAGATTTTGCTTTGGAAAACAACATAAGTTTAGTTTTGTTGTCATTCAAAACAAGTTTTAAATCAAACAAGGTAAATTGTACAGTATCAAAAGCAAATTGTAACTGACAAAGAGCTTGGTTTGGAGTGGCAGCAGAGCAGTATATCACAGTATCATCAGCATAGAAATGAAAATTTGCATTGGAGACATTTCAAACAAGAATGTCGATGTATAATATAAATAGGAAATGATCCGACAAAGAGACTACTAGAACAAACACCAGATAAAGGGTGAACACTTAGGGAAAAGTCGAAACAGGTGTCAAAGCAAATCAGCGCGAGCGCTGATTGCAATGATTAATAGGTGTAGAAAGAGAGAACGAGTGTGTGCGTGTGTGTAAAGATAAGAAAAACCAGAATGACAGATTGTCTCAATCGTTACAATGTTTACAGTAATTTTGTAATTTACACAGTGAAGTGCAACAGAATGTGAAAAACTTTTAAAAACTACCCAGATATTACACAATATATACTCTCTAATTCCTTATAAGTTTAACTTAGATCAGGCATAGTTAAAACTATGGATATCTACTCCTTTTTGATGCTTTCATTATTACTTTAGTTTTTTTAATACTTTATTGAATTATTATTTCAAATTTGCGCATGCGTTTTGAATAGGCAAGTCCTCTGTGATCCTAATCTTCTTCTGTTTGAGCACTCCTGATCTTCTTGCATCAGCCCAGATACGATCGCGGTGAGACCCAGAAAGAAACTGTACAATTATCGTGCGAGGGCGTGCATTATGAAACTATTCCTGACTGTAATTTTTCATATCTTTAGTCAAGCATTCACATAATGCTTACCTTTTATTCCTCTGTTATGCCATACGGAACCGTTTGCCGCTGAAACTGCTTAACTCACCAGTGGGGCTCGACAGCCTTTTAGACAAACGGGTCGGCGCGTATGGTTGGGTTGTGGAGAGTTTGTGAGATAGTGATTTTCTAACACCGACTCCTGTATAATGGAAATCATTATGAACATCAGCTATGCTAATTATTTCCCATCTGCCTTTCTGCTGTTATCTCGGGACGTTTGTCCCGAGAAAAATGGCATTTGTCAGGTCCAGTGTGTATCCAGCCTCTCACGGGGATTTCAGATGCCCCAACGCCTTTGATGAGAAGACCAACGCCTGGGAAGAGACTACTCAACGCTGGCGATATGTATTATATATAAACAATATTTATATTTAATATTTATATATAAACAATATGAATGTGAGCCAGAGGAGAACTGGCCCCCGACTGAGCCTGGGTTCTCCCAAGGTTTTTTCTCCATCCAATCTGATGGAGTTTTGGTTCCTTGCCACTGTTGCCTTGCTTTGCCTTGCTTTTGGCTTGCTTAGTTGGGGTTATTTAATATTTAACAATATTATTGATCTGTGTTGTACTACTTTCATGTTATCACTGTGAAGCTGCTTTGACACAAACTGTATAGTAAAAAGCGCTATATAAATAAATGTGACTTGACTTGACTTGACCTGTAGAAATATGTCTTATTACCATCTTGACATTTTACCCATCTTCCTCCAGCATATCTGAAATCCTCAGATTCCATCGCCTCTTGTAGGCTCATCCAGTTTATCCCATAGCATTTGTTAACAGCCAGCGTAGACAGCTGAGAGTCCATTTTATCAGATTTAACAGCTGTATTCTCTGATTTTTTTTATCAACAGCATCAACCAAGTAAAAGGGGAAGAAAAATAAAGTTTTGCACAAAATTCAGGAAAGGGGAACGGTGTTCCAGCCTGCGGCATCACTGACCTATTGAAGAGAAACCCCTGATAGTAGAGCCTTAGAGGAAGCCACTCCTCTAGTCGAGTGGACTTTCACTAGAAGAGGCGATGGCAAACTGCGTGCCTCGTGAAGCTGAAGATATAGCCTCTACTATCCATCTACTGATAGTCTGCTTAGAAACAGGGGAGCCCTTCTTAATTGACCCAAAACACACAAGAAGTTGGTCCGACTTCCTGACAGCTCAAGGTCCTTGAGTATAGACCACCAGGGCTCGGACCGGGCACAATAAATGTTGCTTAGCTTGCTCATCCAACACATGCGAGGATGGAACGACTGAAGAATTATAGACCGTGCCACATTTGACCGCACCTTAGGCACATAGCCAGGTCTAGGGTGGAGAATGGCCTTTACTTTGCCAGGAGCGAACTCGAGACAAGAGCGAGCAACCGACCAAGCCTGTAGGTCCCCACCTCTCTTGAGGGACGTAATAGTAAGCCGGAAGGCAACCTTAAAGGTCCACTAGACGACAATTCTGTAAAACAGCGACCCTACAGTAACTGATCACAGCGGCAACGAGCGCTTTGGTCACTTGAATTCAAAAACAACACATTTCAGATCACCTCTTATTTAACAAACGAAATAAATGAATCTACTATAGAGTTACCTGGAGTATTATTTGTTTGTATTGATACATCCGTGCTGTCAGATGTTTCAATGGGGACATATCACACGCACATTATGGCTAAGTTATATGTCTCTGTCCCACTCCTCGCTGGTCAGTCTGCTTTTTCCTCTTTCTCTGTTCCTCCGACAATGCTTTCCTAGCTTTCTATATCTTATATGCCGGCTCCGCCAGCAGTTGACTGGCAGGTCTTAACCGAAATAATTTTTCTGTAGGCCACTTGAGAGGAAGCGAACTCGACAGGGCCATCAATATTACGGGTGAACACCGTGATATGCGCTCACTGATGCGTCCCGAAACCGATGCGTCCGAAGCGCCCTTGGTGAAAGCTGACGCTGTTATGCTGCCACCGGTGTCCTTTTATAGCTTCCGGTTCACCGTCACATGCAACGTCACGAGTGACGTCATCACGCAACACCAATCAAGATTGGACTAGTTCCATAAGGGCTTCAGACGCGTCACGCTGAAGGCGTTCCCCAAATGTAACGAATAAACTTCTGAAGCAATAGCAAGTTACTCAATTTATTGAGAACACAAAACACAGTCAATAGACAGGCACAGGGACGCACTTAGTGGCGCAGGGACTCGATGGTCAGATGAGACAGGTGCAGAGTTATGTGAAGTGACGATCAGATCACGACGAATCCAGACATCCACGGGGAAACAGACAGGAACAATGAAGGAGACTGGAACGACGAGGGATCTGACATCGACATCAACAAACATGTTGGGGGTCTATTAAATCGTTGAGTCTGGGTGGTAAGTCCATGGCATAAATCCGTATTATAAATCCATAAAAATCCGCTGTTCCCCATAGCGCCGCTCTCCCAGTCAGCAGCGTTAGTACAAAAGCCACCTTGGTTCTCTCTTCCTGGAAGGTTCTGGGTTGAAGAGAAAAGTGCATGGAGCATCTAGTTAGAAAAGCTCGACAAATATTCGGTTCACCTGAGTAAGACTCTGGGGCTTGTAAACATGGCTCCGACTGGGAGGGGTCCACTGGTGGTATTTGGGGAATAGGCGGTGGGACCGGCGCAGCGGGAATGCGCAGCTGTTGGACTTGCTGGGTGAGCCCGGACACCAGCGCCACTAACGCCTGAACTGCAAGGGCAGTGTCGTTGATGTTTCTTTCCTGATTCTCCATCCGCCGTCTGCTGTTGTTGACAAAATCCTCCAGGCTTTCAGAAGTGCCACTCGCTGCTTCCATGTTTGGTCAGATTGTTCTGTAACGAATAAACTTCGGAAGCAATAGCAAGTTACTCAATTTATTGAGAACACAAAACACAGTCAATAGACAGGCAGGTTAGCGGCGCAGGGACTCGATGGTCAGATGAGACAGGTGCAGAGTGATGTGAAGTGACAATCAACACGACGAATCCAGACATCCACGGGGAAACAGACAGGAACAATGAAGGAGACTGGAACGACGAGGGATCTGACATTCGACATCAACAAACAACGATCTGACAATGGAGATGAGACGTTGGTGAGATTATATAGACCGGAATAGATAGACTGCAGCTGGTGATGAGTGATTACTGAATGAGCGCTGATGAGTGGCCACACCCCTCTAATCAGCACACACACACATACAACAGAAACACGAGACATGAAGAAGACATAGGATTTACCAACCGTGACACCATTGTGTCGATTTCGATGTAGCGGAAGTTTCCTCGAAAGGGAACATAAACTACACCGGTGCCATCTTGAGGATGCCCCCTACTGAGTTGCAAGTGTACAAGTACAGGTTCAACTGCGCATGTTGGGAGCTAAAGAACACGAACCGGAAAAATGTTGTGTTGTGCAGTGGGATGCCAGAATCGGAAATATGTAAACAGTCAGGTCAACAAACTTATGCAAAATCACTTCATTTTATTAGTAAGAGAGCATCAGTTACATTTTATAGAACCTGTAAGAACTGCAATGTTTACAATATGCCAACAGCATAGAAGAATGATGTGGAAGAGAAGAGATTGTTAAATAAAGTAGTTATTTTTATTTTTTATTGCGCACAAAAATAATTCTCTACGCTTCATAACATGTAAGGTTGAACCATTGTTGTCACATAATTATAACTCTCAAAATTATTCTCAATATGTCAATAGTTAAAGCTCATAGCTATAGCTCATGTTATAGCTCAAATATGTTATCACCTCATTCCAAAGAGTTCATGCAGGTTTCATTCAAAATAACAAAAGCATTATTCAGAATAATGTGTTGAAAATGTTATGTGTTTTACAATGTATGTAAATGTTAATAAAATCATTGTGCATTGCACTGAATCCCAAGTAAACAGAGTTAAACAACAATTTGAGTTACAGAAAGTTATGGGATCTATGCATTCTAACATTTATATTGTTCTTACATTTATATTGATTCTGGATTAAGGACTAATTGTGAACATAATGTGGTACAGACGAGGTGTTACATCTACAGCATGTAACTGCTCCAGATGGAGGCCAATAGGGCGGTACTGATAGCCCCAGCCATGGACAGCTGGACAGCACTTGCTCCATTGCACAGATCTGAAGCACAGCAGATTTTGCTCACTGTGTATCCCGCACCCAAGATGCTTCCACTGGTGTTGGTGCAATCAGATGTGCAGCCACTCGTGGACAGGCTCAGAAAACCAGTCACATTGAACTCTGTGAAGTGATATCCCATAGAGAACACCAGAAAAAGCATGTCAGTATATGACTTTTGTTTTCATGTTAATTATTATTATTAGTTGTATTATTATTATTATTATTATTATAAATACTACTACTACTTCTACTACAAAAAATACTACTACTACTACTACTACTATTATTATTATTATTATTATAAATACTACTACTACTACTACAAAAAAAAAAAAAAAAAACCTTGAAAAAAATCAGGCAGAGAATTTTACTTTAACTTTCAACAATGTGTTACATATTTAGAAGTCCTGGCTTATGTAAAATAGTTGAACGTGCCTTTGTTTGGGATTTAAACTTTTTTTTTTACGTTTTATAAATCTGAAAAAATAAATAAATAAATCTGCCTTTGTCTCCTCGAAGGTACAAACGATTTACAATTAAAATTGATAAATATATAGAGTATTTTTTGTTTCCTTGTACAGGAAGTGGTATAGTCTTTATAATTATCTTTATGTAATATATATATATATATATATACAATTCTGTGGAATGCCCGGCAAATTGTTGCAAATATGTTAAAGCTGACATATGAGGGCATTTCAAGTGGTCCTTAGCTATACAAAAGAGTAATACATATTTACTACAGTACTAATATAAACTGATTTATGTGTGCAGTTTAGGGTTGGGGTTTAGCAAATATCCTCAACCTCATTACTAAATGATATTGTTCTCTTCACGAAAGGTTCTCTCGTATTTCGTAGGTTTACATTATGCTACGGGAACACCTTGTCAATGGCGTGTGTGCCAAGCATCCACTCTATGAGTGCCAGGGAGTCCGGGGAACACTGAAAAGTGAGAATTCAGGCGGCCAGCAAGCAGGCCGACACATGTATATACATAAGCACCCATGGGAAATGCAGAGGCGGCGCCGCCGGGCTGCATGTTACGTATCAGCCCATATAAGTTCAGCTCAGCCAGGAGAGCTAAACAGTTGAAAGTAGCCTGCACACAAGCATGTGGGCAGAACATACACATATTAGACTGACAGAAGCTCTAGCCTGCAAGGCGGGAACTTCCATGTTATAGAGCCTAACAAATGTAGACAGGGATGCCCAGCCCGCCGCCATACAGATGTTGTGAATGGAAATTCTGCTGGACCATGCCTAAGACAATGCCATAACTCTAGTGGAATGAGCCCTGATGCCCAGGGGGCATTGCAGACCTTTTGACGCATAAGCAGCAGCAATAGGAGCCTGTCTCTGGTCTCGTTGTCAGAGAAATAAGTTGCGCTCTGAAGGGAGTGCCAATCACTTTCGGGACATGGCAATGTCTTGGTTTGAGGATGACCTTTGAGTCATTTGGGCCAAAATCAAGATATGTGGCGCTAATGGCTAGCACATGTAAGTCCCCAACACGTTTGACAGATGACAGAGCCAGAAGAAAAACGGTTTTGAGCGATAGGTATTCTAGATTCGCAGAATCTAATGGTTCGAAGGGATACATCTTTAGGACCTCTAGGACCACTGAGAGATCCCAAATAGGAACCGAAGGTGTGCGCGGTGGGTTCATCCTTCTGGCTCCTCTAAGGAAGTGGATGACCAGCTCGTTCCTTCCTGAACGAAAGCTTCGACTCAGTGAACGCTGCAACGGCCGAAGGAAGTCGAGCACTGCCGAGACCAGATCCAGGAAGTCGAGCACCTGCGAGGTCCAGATTTCTGCCTGTTCACCATTTGGAGAACACAGACCATTTAGACGCACACAGCCAGCTCGTAGAGGGAGCTCTAAGACTGCGTGATCGTGTTCCATAACTCCTTCTAGCATGACAACAGCTATCCGTTGATTAACCATACGTGCAGAGACTAGCGCTTTGGATGGCGATGCCAGATCGAGCTGCGAGCCTGAGAGGAGATCTCTCCTCACCGGGATCGGCCACGGGGCTGAGCGCGTGACAGCCGCGTTAGGTCCGGGAACCATGTTTGGTTCTCCCATGACGGGGCTATAAGGAGCACCGGGCGGCGCCGACTCCCTGATTCTCTTGATTACCTGTGGGAACATCGAGATCGGAGGGAAAGCAAACAGAGGGCGGCTGGGCCAGAACTCAGGCCAGCGTGTGTCGCGTTCTTCCAAGAAGAACACTGGGCAAAACAAGGAGGCGTTCCATCAGATCGCAGAGGCTCCTGGATCTGACACCGCACTGAGGGTTTCATGTAGGACACAACAGACATGTTGTCCAAGCGTGTTGGTCCTGTATGAACGGGAGAAAGCGCTTCAATATGACAGAAAAATACAGAACTGTTGACATTTTGCACATTTATAAAAAAAGATATAGCGCGCTCATTATGCGCTCACGGGAAGCGCGCTCATATACTGTTCAGTATGGGAGTGCACCGTGCACCCACTTGGGTGTTTTTTCTCTTCTCCGTAAATAAATCTTTAAGCAGAACTACAGCAAGCGTTTTTCTGTGGTGGAAATATATTAGCTACTAAAACTTCTTTGTCGTTGTGGGGAGCGCAGTGTAATGAGTGCATGGTTCTATAGCAACGACAGCCATGGGAAAATTGGTACGAATTTTACTATTAATAATGAAATATAAGCTACTGTGCATTATAAATGTCAGGAATGTACTGTATCTTTATTGACTCATTCTTTTTATAGAGATGATTTAAATGCTGAAATATGAGGTTTATCTTTTTATAAAACCTTTTTTTTGTGTAACCTTTTTTAAAGTTTAGTAGGTAAGATAAAAGACACTCCTTTAAAACAAATCTTTAATGTAATTAACTTGGTGAATTGATTTCACTGTGTATTAGGCTTTTTGTACAATATTCTCTGTATGTGATCATTTTGGTCACTAGGCTATCTAATAATTTTCATTTAATTAAATGAAATGAAAGTAGGGGGTAGGGGGGCACTCTGAATGGGGTCTCGCCCTGGGTGTAATTCAAAGTAGAACCGCCACTGAAGACAGCCATGAGTCTTTTTGGGAAAGATGCAACAAGTTTTTCACATCTGGATTTGGGTATCCTCTGCCATTCCTCCTTGCAGATCCTTTCCAGTTCTGTCAGGTTGGATGGTAAATGTTGGTGGACAGCGATGTTTAGGTCTCACCAGAGATGCTCAATTGGGTTTAAGTCAGGGCTCTGGCTGGGCCATTCAAGAACAGCCACGGAGTTGTTGTGAAGCCACTCCTTAATTATTTTAGCGGTGTGCTTAGGGTCATTGTCTTGTTGGAAAGTGAACCTTCGGCCCAGTCTAAAGTCCAGAGCACTCTGGAAAAGGTTTTTGTCCAGGATATCCCTGTACTTGGCCGCATTCATCTTTCCCTCGATTGCAACCAGTCGTCCTGTCCCTGCAGCTGAAAAACACCCCCACAGCATGATGCTGCCACCACCATGCTTCACTGTTGAGGCTGTATTGGACCGGTGATGAGAAGTGCCTGGTTTTCTCCACACATACCGCTTAGAATTAAGGCCAAAAAGTTCTATCTTGGTGTCATCAGATCTTATTTATCACCATCTTGGAGTCCTTCAGGTGTTTTTTAGCAAACTCCCTGCAGGCTTTCATGTGTCGTGAACTAAGGAGAGGCACTCTTGCACCCTGGTGGATTGCTGCAGTGATGGTTGACTTACTACAACTTTCTCCCATCTCCCGACTGCATCTCTGGAGCTCAGCCACAGTGATCTTTGGGTTCTTCTCTACCTCTCTCACCAAGGCTCTTCTCCCAGAGAAGAGAAGAGTTCCTTTAACCTCATGATTCTCATTTGCTCTGACATGCACTGTGAGCTGTAAGGTCTTATATAGACAGGTGTGTGGCTTTCCTAATCAAGTCCAATCAGTATAATCAAACACAGCTGGACTCAAATGAAGGTGTAGAACCATCTCAAGGATGGTCAGAAGAAATAGACAGCACCTGAGTTAAATATATGAGTGTCACAGCAAAGGGTCTGAATACTTAGGACCATGTGATATTTCAGTTTTTCTTTTTTAATAAATGTGCAAAAATGTCAACAATTCTGTGTTTTTCTGTCAATATGGGATGCTGTGTGTACAATAATGAGGGGAAAAACGAAATTAAATGATTTCAGCAAATGGCTGCAAAATAACAAAGAGTGAAAAATTTAAGGGGGTCTGAATACATTCCGGACCCACTGTGTGACGCCGGATAGCGTTGCTGGCACGGAAGGCTTGAAGGCGGCGTGAAGTCGACCGGCTTCCTCAGACGGTTTCCTCTGCTTGCAGTCGCTGATTTTAAGGGCGGCGGCTTCTCTCGATATCCAGCAGTGTGAGAGCTTCGCTGAAGAGATGAAAATCAGGGAAGCAGCCTCTAAGCTGTGCTTTTATATGCTAAGCAACATCCACTTGAGCGGGTTGTGATTCGTAGTGGGTGTGAGGCGCCACCATTGGGCGTGATATCATGCCAGGCTCAGTGGAAGGCTGCTGCAGTTGCCGCAGAGCAGCCAATGAGTGCACTAGACAGCCTGCTCTAGGTCTGCTAGCTGCTGCACTGCATTGACAAAGAATACAAAATTAAGGATAATTTTTAGCTTCAATATCGCGAGGAAAGATGACTTTACCCGTAGCGTAAGCTAAACTAACAAAATATGAGATAACCTCTCGTAAGAGAACTAATCTCTCTCTCTCGCTCTTCTCTCTCTCTCTCTCTCTCTCTCTCTCTCTCTCTCTCTCTCTCTCTCTCTGTGTGTGTGTGTGTGTGTATGTTTGTGTGTGTGTTGTCTGACCTGCTTTTGCAGTGAAGCAGTTGGTCTCGGGGGCAATGCAATCCTTTTTGGAATTAAAAAAACATTTTCCCAGAACACCCACTTGACACGAATTACAGGTCAGGGCTTCAGCTGGAGAAACACAGATAGAGAATATGAAATGAGATGAACATTCTTATAAACTTTTCGACACATCCCTTCAAACATTCTCTGGGTAAATTAAAATCACAGTATCAGAATACAATTATGTGAGTGATCGAATGTTTAAGTGTACACTGTTTTTGTGTAATCTAGAACTGTATATAAAAAATACAAAGATTTATATATATATATATATATATATATATTTGGTAACACTTTATTTTATGACCCGCAAACAACTGGGTAAGTACACAGAAATTACGGTGTACGTTTTCTGTAATTATAGTGTACTTCAGTGTAAGTATAAGGGAACAATATTTTAGGTTTGGGGTAATAAAGGGGTAACAAGCAGATATACAACCTGCAAATAACTTCGTAAGTACACTGAAATTACGGTATACGTTTCTGTAATTATAGTGTACTTCCGTGTAGGTATAAGGGAACAATATGTTAAGTTTGGGGTAATAAAGGGGTAACAAGCAGATATACAACCTGCTAATAACTTTGTAAGTACACTGAAGTTACGATGTACGTTTCTGTAATTATAGTGTACTTCCGTGTAGGGATAAGGGAACAATATGTTAAGTTTGGGGTAATAAGGGGGTAACAAGCAGATATACAAGCAAATTATTTAATTAGTTAAAAAATATCAGGTATCTATTATTTTAATATATTCCAGGAGAAAATTGTACATCTGGGCCCGTATTCATAAAGATTCTAAGAATCCTCTCAGAAAACTCTTAATTTAGCTTAAAAACTTTTACATAGGAGTCCTAGCTTAAGAGTGATTCGGGACCAATCTGAGAGCAACTCTGAGTAAGGAAAAGATAAAAACTTTTATCTTAGTGAGTAGGCGGGGTTGACCCCGTTGCTATGTATGACACACTCTTTTGAAGACTGTGATTGGTTGGTGGTCCAAGTAAGGGAAAAAAAGAGCAAAAAAAAGAGTTTACTCACATATACACACACACATTAGGTATTTTTTTGGCTTAGAGTGATAAAAAAATGTTCCACTCTTTCTAATTACACTGATCGCTGTCTATTTAAGTGGTGGTTTGAATGTTGGTTTTAATAAAGCAAACATGGAATAAAAAACGAGAAATATGAGAAAGCCCAACTGGACAGAAGAACAGTGTTTGCTGTTAGCCCAAGTTAGTGGATGAACACTATCATGAAAGAAACAATTGGGCCGGGTGTCACGGCACGGAGCAAGAAGCAGACGTGGGAGCTTATAGCGCAAATGTTAACGGCTTCATTCCCATGCTTGTGCGCATCAGGGAAGCCTGCTATATTCATAAATGTAGGGTTTTTTTGAGCCTGCAAGGTGGCATAATAAGAGGTTTTGAAAGTGCTGTAATGTTTGTGTGATCACTGTTTACAGAAGGCTTTTTGCATTTTCCCATTTACCAAATATCTTAATGCAGTGATTAGGCTACTTTCATTTCTGGCGTTATGGCATTGCGCTGTGTTGGAGATATTAGCATGTCTCTAATAAGATCAGTCGCAAACATGATCCCTGCACGATCTCGTTTATATATATATATATATATATATATATATATATATATATATATATATATATATATATATATATAATATATATATATATATATATATATATATATATACATATATGTATATAGCCTATATATATATATCGTCTATTAACTCACTGTCATCTATTGCAACACATTTCTTCTCCCTCTTCATCGTCTTTTCTGCCATTTTCTCCTCTGCTAAAGAAACTCTTTAGCCTCTTAAAAGTCCTCATCCGTACTCCTAACAATTTTGACCTTAAGACCTCTTTTAAGGGTTAAGATTCTTTCTGAATTACTTTTTTCTTTACTAGGAATTTTTCTTTAATTTTAAGAGTAAACGCCCACATTTCTAAGAATTTTCTTAGAATTTTGTCACTAGGAGCTACTTTTTGCATTAAGATTCTTTATGAATACGGGCCCTGTTGTTTATAAAATGTATCACATAAATTTATTGGCTTTTTCTTACTAGATTACTTAATGTTAAGTCAAAATAATTAGTTTCTGTTATGATTTTAATTTAGACTGTACCATGTGGTAATTAGAACTTACCTTATCCCATTGAATTGCAATGACACATACATGGGGGTAATAAATTGTTACTTTGTTGTTTGAGTATACTGTAGAAAAGACAATGTTTAATTAAGATGAAAAAGCATTTTGATTTTTTTTTTTTTACAATAAAAGTCAGAAATTAAATGGGATCCTTTGTTGTATATTCACTGTACTTACCCTGTAACTACACCGAACAAGGGGGTAACAAGCACCACTTTAATTTACAGCCCGCAATGGTTACACTTACCCTGTAACTACGCAGAACAAGGGGGTAACAAGCACCACTTTAATTTACAGCCCGCAGGAGTTACACTTACCCTGTAACTACACAGAACAAGGGGGTAACAAACGCTACTTACTATGTAGCACTAGCAATACAAAACAACACTATTTGCACTGTAATTACGGAGAACGGTAATGTTATCAAGAAAACAAAACAACAACAACAACAAAAAGTTTTAATTACACAGTATATTTGCCCTGGCATTTAAGTGTCATTGCAATTCATTGGGATAAGGTAAGTACTAATTACCACATGGTACAGTCTAAATTAAAATCATAACAGAAAATAATTATTTTGATTTAACATTAAGTAATCTAGTAAGAAAAGCCAATAAATGTAATGTTTAATTTTCAACCCACAGATGTCAAAATTACCCTGTAACATTGCACAAGAACATATTTAGCCAGAAATGTGATACATTTTGTAAACAACAGACGTACAATTTTTGCCTGGAATATATTAAAAGAATAGCTACCTGTTATTTTTTAACTAATTAAATAATTTGCTTGTATATCTGCTTGTTACCCCCTTATTACCCCAAACTTAACATATTGTTCCCTTATACCTACACGGAAGTACACTATAATTACAGAAACGTATACCGTAATTTCAGTGTACTTACGAAGTTATTTGCAGGTTGTAGGCTATATCTGCTTGTTACCCCTTTATTACCCCAAACTTAACATATTGTTCCCTTATACTTACACGGAAGTACACTATAATTACAGAAACGTACACCGTAATTTCTGTGTACTTACCCAGTTGTTTGCGCATCGTAAAATAAAGTGTTACCATATATTTATAAATAAAACGACATTCCACATTGTAGAATGATAGTACATTATATTCCTTTATGGGCTATGTGCACAAGCGTAGTTTCGAACTCCCGCTTTTGTCAGAAGTCGGCATATCAGTTTCCGGTTTACGACTGTTCATCCGCATCCGCTGTAAACAAACAATATAAGTGCTGCTGTTGTACGAAAAAGAGTTGTTAAACACATCTAAGTTTCTAAGAACTGTAGGTGGATCTATCAATTAACACCCGTTAACACACACAGTATTTTAAGTATTAAAATTGTATTTTAAGTGTTTTTGCTGTTTTCAGGAAAACTGCAAATGATCGCGTTGGTGCCTCTATTTCATGCAGTGATAGACCAGGCCTACTTCAGCTATAGCCTACTTTAGCTTCCACAATTATACATTTGTGAACGTTAGCGAGTGACCAAGTAAAGCTGATATAGCCTACTTACATGTTTCAAAATAAAAAGCCATATTTAAGGTTTATGGATGATAGGCGAACTTCTGTTTTCCCCAGCCTCACATACTGTAATTACCAAAGGACCCTCCTTTAATGATCTGTCCCTCACGGACTGCACTGACTTCGCCGACAAATTTTTTTTTTCTAAATATATATATATGTATATATATACACACAAAATTGTGCAGCTCCCCGTCAATGATCTAGCACCCCCTCAGCACCTGCGTTAAAAATTTCTGGCACCGCCCCTGGGGTTAGGGCTTTCACTTTTCACACCGCTCCAGATGCGGCACATATGCTATAATATAACAGCAGTGTCAGCGACCGTTACTGCACCGAATCTATTTCTGTTGTGCTGCATTAAAGTGACATGTTTCATGGTCAAAATGCACAAAGATTGACCTGAAAATGTTGTAATTTCACCATAAATGCATTTCATTAAATAAAATGTAGTAATCTCACCATAAATGCATTTAATATACCGGTACTACTATTTTTCACAGTCATCGAAGACTGTGAAAACCGGGGTAAATCAAGAAAAACTACAATTAAGGTGTCATGATGAACAACGCTCGTATCATTCGTGGAGGTGGAAAAACAAGTTTTGTGACATGCAAGATCTATTGTAGGCTATTTAAATGAGTCGGATGTTTTTGCCAATTTTAAGTTTTAATTTAAAATATTTGCCATTTTAATATAGTAAATTTGACCACTTGCTTGAGCAACTTAATATACTGTAAGTAATGCATGGAATAATAGCCCTAACTAATGTTGTTTAAATTGTGTTTAAACGTGCATACATCCATTAAAAGAGTGTGTACAAATCAGAATTGTAATGCTGACAACTTTTTTTAAATAAAAGTTGCAGCAAAACTTCTGGATTTTAAATAAAAATAGTAAGTATGCGTTTGTGAGCACAGCCACAATCAGAGGTTCACTGCAAACGCATCATATGTGAAAGCCAAAGACTGTAGGTGAAAGCACTGCAGCACCCGTTGCTCCTGCACCGCAACACACACTGCAAACGGGGTATGTGTGAAACAGGCGTTAGTTGATAGATCCACCTACAGTTCTTAAGAAACTTAGATGTGTTTAACTACTCTTATTTTTGGTACAACAGCATCAATTATCTTGTTTGTTTATAGGCGGATGTGGATGAACAGTTGTTAAACCGGAAACTGATATGCCGACTTCTGACAAAAGCGGAAGTTCGTAACTGACGCCTGTGCACATAGCCTATAGACCAAGAAAACAGTAATAGGATGAAAAAAAAGTAGGCTATAATATATAATTTCAGTATAGGCTACCTACAAAACAACAACAACAAAAAAAGCATGTTTTGTGGTGTTTAATAAATACAACAGGAACAAAATAACCTTAATAATAACAATGTGTTATGTAACAGCTAAATATTTTTCTAGTCAACTAGGCCTAGTACAGTCGTTCATTTATTCGACTTTTTTTTCACGTTTTAATTATATTATTTGAATACTGAGAAGAATACTAAACCATAATGAGCTTTAATATGGGAAATGCCATATTCCGTGCTTAAGCACTCGCATAAAGCTTGCCGCAAAGAAATGCACCTTTCATATGTATTAAGCAGAGACATTCCAAGCTTTTTACAGGCCTAAATATGTATCTCATGTGTGTGAGGCAAGTAGCTATACGCTGCAAAGTTCCAATTCATTTTTGAGACGCACTCGATAGACGGACAGGAAGCATATCTGTTTGTTTTGTTTTATTTAACAAAGACATTACATTTTCTTGTTATTGTGAGTTTCTACAAATAAAAGACCCTTTGCAGTTGATGTATTCCTAAAATGACCTAAAATCAGTATTTTAAGTATTAAAATTGTATTTTAAGTCGTTTTGCTGTTTTCAGGAAAACTGCAAATGATCGCGTTGGTGCCTCTTATTTCATGCAGTGATAGACTAGGCCTACTTCAGCGATAGCCTAGTTTAGCTTCCACATTAATACATTTGTGAACGTTAGCGAGTGACCAAGTAAAGCTGATATAGCCTACTTACATGTTTCAAATGATAAGCCATATTTAAGGTTCCCTTTCCGAAGGGAACTCAACAATACGTCGAATGACGCAATGGGGAACGCCTCAGGCGTGACAGGTGTCTGAAATCAAATATCAACTCACAGTAATCAGGTTGACCGGCGACAGCCCGTGCATCATCAGCTTGAATGATGAGCGCGTCAATCTGGATGTATAAGAAGGGCGCCTTGAAACACATTGTACATTGACATTCCCATTGGATCATTCGACGTATTGTCCCGTTCCCTGTTCTCAGGGAACATCAGGTTACAGTCGTAACCTGAGAACGTTTATGGATGATAGGCGAACTTTGTTTTCCCCAGCCTCACATACTGTAATTACCAAAGGACCCTCCTTTAATGATCTGTCCCTCGCGGACTGCATGACTTCGCCGACAATTATTATTTTTTAATAAATTAAAATTAAATTAAATTAGCTTAAAGGAGCATAACGCAAGTCTCAGAGATTTTTGCAGAACTACGCCCCTCTGGCGATCAAACGACTGCGTGCGCGCTCATGGAATACACGCGCATACACGCACGTTTGCACGAGCTGTTCATAACCAAAGGACTGGAGCATCAGCTGCACACTGTGCGGCACACATCTTTTGTTACAGTCATAATGAGGTAATACAGTTATAAATCTGCAAGCCATTTAAAATATATGAAAGGAAAGGCATTTGAGTAAATTACACACTTATGTAGGCCTATGTGTGTGTGAGGGGAAAACAGGGGTAACGTTCAGTAGAAAACTTAGGCTTTTGTTTCCATCGATCTCCATGTTGAACTGTTTTATGTGCTTACTGTATCCACTTATGATTGTGTTATTATGGAAACACGTTCATGAACACGTTTGAGCCCTAGAGCAGACCGCCCGAGATCTCTCCGTTTGTTGAAAGCCTTCCCGATGTTGACTCTCGTCTTATTCCGACGCCTGGCACTGGACAGACAGAAGTTTTATTTTCTTTGTCTTACGTGGAGTTTGCGTTGGGGTTTGTAATGAACTACAAGCCGGTCTCTTTGGGGCTGTTTTTACACCTGGCCACAATGCGTTTTCTCAGATCTATCTGATTTATCAAAACGATTCCATTACACCTGGTCACATAAATGTGTTTTTGCAAAACGGATATTAATCTGATATTCAATTCCCGCGTAATATAGATTTCATGAAGTGCACGTCACCGAAAGCAACAGATGAGCTGCATTTATTGATCATCGGCTTCGGCTATTTCAAAATCAGCAAAGACAGCAATAAGAGAGAGCGGCAAAAGCTCTGGTATGAGATCATTTCATTTCTTAAGGCTACTTTTAATGAAGATAGTGGAGGTAGAAGGTAACTTAGTGATAATCGTATGCGTCTTACTTTCACTTTCATTTGCGATAGATTGCAGCGCGCTGGCTTATAAATACACTCGCCTGCTCATCTGATGCACGTCGTCATATATGACTAAAACAACATGAAAAAGCCTGTTTTCAACAACCAGATGCATTTACACTTGTCCAGTTTCGTCTGGAATACGGCCCAGACCACATCCTCAAGTGGTTTGAGCTATCGGATTCAAATCCGTCTGGATTCAACCTGGTCTTTCACGATCGAATAAGTTATCCGATCACAGAAAACACATGAAGTGACCAGATGTAGGCTAAACAGCCCCTTTGAATCCATCTTCTACTTTTGGGAAAGTTGACTAAAGTTGCGTCGTCTCGAGTTGTCTTCTCTGATACGGAGAACGCGGCGAATACACTAACCTGCAAAGCATAGGCACATAGCCAGGCGAGCGTGAACGCGCATGACGTCACGCCCAGGCTCAGATTCGAGCCCGAATCCCTCTTATTTATTTCACTGTACAGGATTATAGAGGCGATCGCAGTGATCAGAGAAGGGCTCATTCAGCCCATCAGGCGATTGTTTCAGCATGTATGGGTTAGAAAACGGCTATTTTTAACATAAAATGTTGCGCAATGCACCTTTAAAGCATGCAACGTTTAATAATCTAATATTTTTTGCTGATATAATTAAGCTGTGTTATCCATATAGAATAGCCTACACATGAAGAGTTGTGTGGTTATACCCAGAGGTCCTTAGTTACTAATCACTAAATAATTTATATTAAGCTACACTACCAGTCAAAAGTTTGGGATTGGAACACATTTTAATGTTTTTAAAAGAAAGTCTCCCCTACTCACCAAGGCTGCATTTATTTAATATATATATATATATATATATATATATATATATATATATATATATATATATATATATATATATATATATATAGAGAATTATTATTATTATTAATATTATGTGAACAGTAAAGTGTAATTTATTCCTTTCAATTTTCAGCACCATTACTTCAGTTTTCAGTGTTACATGATTCTACACAAATCATTCTAATATGATGATTTGATGCTCAAGAAACATTTCTCATCATTATCAATGTTGACAAAAACAGTTAATTACATTTTAATTTCAGGATTCTTTCATGAAAAGAAAGTTCAAAATGTAAACAAAAATGTAAATAACTGCTGAAATAGCTGTTTTCAACATTGATAATAATGAGAAATGTTTCTTGAGCATCACATCTGCATATTAGAATGATTTCTGAAGGATCATGTGACACTGAAGACTAGAGTAATGATGCTGAAAATTCATATTTGGTCACAGAAATAAATTACATTTTAAAATATATTAAAATAGAAAACACTTATTTTAAATTGTCATAGTATTTAACAATATTACTGTTTCATTTTTATTATTATTTAATTGTTAATCAAATAATGCAGCCTTGAGCAGAAGAGACTTTTTTTAAAAAACATAAAAAATCGTACCGATCTGAAAACTTTTGACTTATAGTGTATCAACTGAGTTTAAATACATTAATTGACCAATGTAATATAAATTAAAATATAAATTATTATTTTTTTTTTACAAGTTGTTGACCTGATGGATTGCTTCATTTCCCCCCTACATGCATCTAATTAAAAAAAGACCAAGGCCCAATCATAATGACCTATTTCTAGGTATACTCACTTAGAGTAAAGAATCCAATCACTGCAATGACTCCAAGCACAATTCTGTTCATCATGCCGATGATGCAAAAATTCTATGTCTAAAAGGAGAGAAGATCTTCAAATGCTTCTTCTGAGGGGAATGGCTCTTTGGACAGCAGCCTATTCAAGATGGCTTGTTTTAACACGTCCAGATATATGGTCATGATAATGAGGGTGGAGTTTTTGACAAGAAGCATTTGAATGTGAAGAATGAGCAGAAAATTCTGGTTTGAGGAGTTGAGAGATGACTGATTACTAAAACACACACACCCTCTCGCACGCACCCATGCACGCAAACAAGAATGCACACACACCCCTAGAAAACAAAAAAAGCCTTTACCAAAATCTATAAAAAAACACTTTTTTCATTCTAAGTATACTTTAAATCTATTAACATATCATTAGGCTACTTACTGATATAAAATATAATTTCTTATACATTTCTTATACTGCACCTAAAACATGTTTTATTATCACTATTAATAAGGATTCTATGATTTCTGTATAATATCAGTCTTTTAATGCAAGATATTGAAGGTGTACCTAAATATACTTGCAATAGTTCCACTTTAGCACAAAGACACTTAGCGTCTCTGTAGTTGGACTTCAGCACAACATCCGCAGCAATTAAAGTGCAGTAAGTACAAAATTAGTTGTTCCAAATTAGCATACCTTACATATAACAGTTGAATATACCAAAAGTACAATTACAAGTCTTTTTTTAATTTATTTGTAGTATACTTAAAAAAAATTTTCAAAAATTTTTCAAAAAAGTATTTCAAAAATATTTTATTATATTTTTCTTCCACTTAGGGACACACTTTGAGTTTCCGTGTTTTATGGGGACCTTTCATAGACATAATGATTTTTATACTGTACAAACTGTATATATATTTTTCCCAAAACCTAAACCTACCCATAAACACAACCTTTACAGAAAACATTCTGCATTTTACTGTTTCAATAAAACATCATTGTATGATTTATAAGCTGTTTTCCTAATGGATACTGAAAAAGGTTTCTGGTTTTACTAATAAAGTACTTGTGGGGACATTTGGTCACAACAATGTGGGTTTACCATGGACCTCACACAAACACACACGCACGCACGCTAAATAACAGCCAACTAAACATTGAGAATCGACTCAAACTGTGGGCTATAAATAGACAGAGTAACTTTAAGCGGTAAACAAGGAGCACCCTCAGTGAAAAAAAGTATACTTTATTGTATTTGAATATATTCCCTTTTTCAATAGTACATTGCAAATATACGAACAAAAAATGTACTATATTTAAATACATTAAAAGTATATTAGCATCATGCTTTTACCTATTTTAAAATACAACTTTAAACACACTTAAAATAATTGTACTTTAGTATTTTTCTAAAAGTATATTGAAAACAAGCATGCTTTTAACATATTTCTAAAAAGTGCAGTATAAGTACATTGGTTCCAAATATATGCTTTGTTACACTTTTAAGAAACATGCTCAACACAAGTATACTTTTAACATATTTCTAACAAATGCACAAGAAGTACATTGGTAATAAATACATGCCTAATTATATTTTTAAGAAATATGCTAAACACAAGCATAATTTTAGTGAAGTTTTAGTGCATTTAAAGAAAACACACTTATGTTGCTCTTACTTAAAAATACATTTTGTGTTACTTTGTGTAAGAACATAACAAAATTATGAAGCTTTTAGTGGGTTTAAAATATATGAACTTTATAAACACATATGCCTACTGCAATATATTTAAAAAAAGTATGCATTTATAATATATATATATATATATATATATATATATATATATATATATATATATATATATATATATATATAAAAAAATTTAAATTATTATTATTGTTTTTTTTACAACACTGTAAAAAGTAATACCTAGATCTAACTTATAAAAAGTCAGGCACTTTAACTTTACTTAATTTGAACACAATAAAATCAAGTTGAGTTAACTAATAATACTAATATTATTCAGTTAGATAAACCACTTTTAAATGGTACAGGTAATGCATTTATGGTTTGCTACAAGTAACCTGTACTCATTTTAATTAGGTTTTATGAACTTTTATTTTCTTACTAAAATTAACTTACCCATACGGGATACAACATCTAAGATATAACCTCAGAAAATAAATCTAAATGTGTCTATTCTAAGCAATTCAGTGATTAACTTTACATAAGCAACATTTGTCAATAAAACATTCAAAATAAAATTTAAGAAAACATATGAGAGATAGATTGAATAAAATAACATTTATTCAAGGTTAACCAGTGTCACTTTTAACAGGGACTACAAAACAGCAAATAAATGTGGCTGCACAGTGTAGTATAAAACAAACACTGTATAAGTCTGTTTTAACCTGTTCTGAACAGTACAATGAAATATCCAAAATGCCCAATCTGCAATGTTTGGTTAAATGTAAATGTGAGCCATAACATCACATTATATCACATTGGAACTGCAATGTCAAATTATTACACTATTTCTATATTTTAAACAAATTGTGCACACAACTGTTGAGAATATACCCATGAGGTAATGATCGGCACAGATAACAGTCCAAAGTCCACATTAATTAAGGCACTGAACAATGAACACAAAAGGAAAAATCCTGGGAAACTGTAGTCAAATGGAGTCTTAAAGGGCAACTCCACCCATTTGCATTAAGCTTTCCATTGTTAGAAACCCAGTTATACTATTGAATGGTCATGCAACACTTTATCATTTTCCCCTGAGACGTAGAGAATCTGCTATTTACCTTTTTCACTTCCTCACAACAATGACGCAAAAAGTCATTTTACGTCATTGTTGGCGGAAGTGTAAGAGCGATTCGGTAAAAAACTACAAGCCCGAGTTCCCACCCTTTCAAACCCGCCAATGCAGGGGTTGGACCTATTGCGCGAACAGACTTATCACAGATCAGTGCCAATGCGTTTGATTTCACTGGCAGAAGCGTTTTGAAAATGTGGACGAAACTACTTGAATGCGCTCGACGGATGCAGTTATGGAGGATTGGGAATTAACATTACACATCTTTCCTGGAACTGCTTAGCCAGCAGGCTCTTGTTCTGTGAGAAGCTGAGATGTAGGGGTTACCGTCCCTCTTTTTCCTGGACATGTCAGCGAGCCGTCGATGTCCGGGATTCAGCTTGGTTAATTGCTGAAGTCGCCATTCATTGTTTACACTGTAAGTTACAGCTTTTGTTGCGGTCTAACTCAAGTCCCACTATCCGATAATACCTACTAGTATGTGTTCACATGGGCAGCCAAACAGAGTGTGATTTGGTATGATGCAGGTTTTCAGCATTGCTACAGAAAATTCACTGTGCTCTCCTCCGTTTGAGAGCTGCTGAGCAGCAACGGTCAACTTTCAGGAACCTCTTAGGTGCCGGCTCAACGGTAAGTTAAGGGCAGCACAACCCGGCCTCCTGCGTCATCCCGGAACAAGCCGGCAGCTCATCGCCGGCTCGAACACCAGGAAACTCTCGCTCGCTCTGCGCCTCCTTGCATTGCAGCTCGGCATCTCCGCTTGGCTTCACAGTCAACATGATGAATGGCAGACTGAGAACGCAAAAGCCGAATCGCTGAACATTCGGGCGATCTCGACACGCGTTCTGACAGACTCATCACGGAGAATGCATTGAGTAGACTGTTGTTTACGTACTGCGAGGTCGCAAGCGGTAGCCGCTGCGCGCCAGGGCAAGCGAAGCAATGAATTCTGGGAGTTGATGTTTTTCATTCACATAAGCCAAAAATACATTTTCTGTCTTTTCTCAGTCTAGAAGCTCCAAATTAAAAAATAATTTCACATTTCTTCTACACAAACTGACCCATTTTGAATACACATTCATCTTTCCAGAGGTGGAATTGCCCTTTAAAGAAACACTTCAGTTTTTTTTGTTGGTAAATTTATTTTGAAATAATTGAATTATTAAACTTTTGACATTCCAGGGACACTTTTATTTACTTTCAGCTAAAGTGGTACTCTGAGAATCGGAATATCGGCCGAATGGATTCGAAAACGGTAAAAGCTTGTAAAATGAGCCTATTTCCAAAAAAAATAAAAGTGTCCCTGGAAGGTCAAAAGTTGAATAATTCAATTATTTCAAAATAAATTCACCAACCAAAGTGATTAAATTTTTTTTTTCAAATTATGGCAAAACAATGGCACATGCCATTGCTGAAATCATCTAGGACAACTTAGTGAGGAGATTAGCATACTCCTGGATGATGGTTTAGGACGCATGGGTCCAATCCAACAAAAAGCCTCTGATATACTGCAAAGGTATAGACCAGTTTTGAGGGATACTTGAGATCCAGAGCATAGGTAAGACCAAACAGGAGGCAGCAAGCTTTAGACAGGTTTGGCACACCTCTGACCACGGGCTGTCCTTCAATCATAATACCAATCGTGTCGGGATGATGGCACATGTAAATTTCCAGTGGGCAACTGCCAAGCTCAGCGTGTACCTCTGTTTCAGCACGATCTATTGGTGGAGACAAAAAAAGAAATCAAGAGTTTGGTTCCAACAAACAGGTAATGAGAGGAATAAAGCAGACAAGTAGAAAGTCAAAATAGTACTTTTGTTGCTAAAGGTGGTGAATACTAGATACTGTGAATAGAGCATGTGACCAGAGTGAAGCTCTACTATGACAATGCCATAAAGGAACACTCCGACTTTTTGGGACTTTAGCCTATTCACCTTATCCCCCAGAGTTAGATAAGTCCATACCTTTTTCATCTCCGTGCGTGCTATAAGTCTGTTTTGATGCACCCACCGCTAGCCTGAGCTTAGCACAAAGACTGGGTGTAATTGGCTGCAGTTCGCATATAATCAAAATAAGTGACAAAATAAAGCAAACGTTTTATCTATTTATATGTTCTGATTTGTATAGTCACAGAATGTACAAAAAACAAAGTCAAAAGAGACACAGACATCTTTTAGCAACGTCTAAGCACCACTGCTACTAAGGGCGAAGTGACTGACACAGGCAGCACAAGCAAGAGTTATTTCAAGACTGAGTTCCTGAGTAACGAATTACGAGCAGAGACCGTCATATGGCTCAGAGTGCTAGCGAGTTTTAAAACGAGACCAAAGCCAGATACTAAACCAAATTTAGATAGAAATTACTGTCATTGTGTACAAACTTACACCACCGCCCCTGCTACCAGCACACCCAGCCGGGCTAATGAGCCTAATTCTTATGTAACAGTACACAATAGGATCACATTTATAGCCTAACCACCATTAACACAAATACAGCAAGCTTGATATTGTTACTTCAATAATAAGCCAAGTGTCATCAATTCTCTATCTTGATCACCAAAATTCTAAAAAAAATAAATGGGTTTGTAGTCTTTTAATGCAACAATGGACAAGATGGTTATAAGCTATCCTAACTGTAAAGCGGCAGCGACAGTAAAGTAACAAATCATCTCTTCCTCAGTTACAAAGACACCTGAAGGTACTGAAAGATACAGTACTCCCTGAAAGGCATAATCATTGGTAATGGCTGATAAGTGTTCAGCAGCAAAACATGATAAACAGCAAAGCTTTAGCTATCACTAGCATCTGTTCCTAGGCAGCAATGAATTTGATGTCACAACTTCCTCTGCAATGAACCTTACACTCAATGGAATGCACTATGTTAGCCTGTTATATTATATTTACTTTAACTGTTAAGTGATATATTGATATTGATATATTTTTGAAATCTACTTTAGGTGAAAATGGCAACTGTGTAATTCTACAAGTAAAAACACAAGGTTAATGTAAAAACTGTCTTATGTTCAAGTTTACATGTTTTTAGTCAATGTGTTGTGTTGATTATTATCTATAAAAAATAAATGGCATCTGATTTAGGTTAAAGTTTAGCTAAACATTAATGTTATAGTAATGTCAGCCTTCAATATGCATTCACAAGCATTAGCCAATTTTTTAATCCTTGTGAAATGTTTAATAACTGAATTAATTTAAGAAACAAAGACCTTTTTCTTTCATAAACCATGTTTAAAAAAAAGGCATTTTAGCTTTCTAAACAAAACAAATTAAAGAACAAACAAGATCAAATTCATAAAAAGATTAAAACATGCCATCAGTTTATGTATAGTTACCTATTAGTGATGTTACAACCTTATGTATGAGCAGTGACAATAAACAGGGGAGACCAGGTAATACCGTGATGCACTCGTCGAATTCCGAACCAAAAACGCATCCTGATTTATAAACATCACAGAACAAAATAAAGAATTATTATTGCAGGAATCGGTATATGTTAAATGCAATTTATTAGCTGAACCAAGATGTACTCAACAGTTTACATAATTAAGACCACTAGGCTATAATCATTACAGGCTAGAATACAAGGGGAAGCAATAGCACAAAGGCAAATTCGTTCCTGCCCAATGGACCCACAACCAAATGAAATCCGTACCACTACTGGACAAGGTCAGCAGGCTTTCAAAAAAAAAATAAGGAAGGCTACAGTCCTTACCTGAGTTTACAGCTCTGCTCATGTTACTGGGGCAGATAAGAGAGCATTTCATGACAAAACTGAATCTACAAACATTCAGGGCCTGCTCATCTTATGTCGTGTCTCTTTGCGCGCTAAGTTCATTACTTCAAATGTATGCGCGCAGGGTGTAGGGCGCGTTTTTCGGTCAAGCGCACGCATCAGAGATTAGAAGACATCTTCAGTACTTCCTATTCCATAATGCACTAGTGCCTCACGTGTGTGTGTTGTTCCGATCTGGCTAATGGCACTGTTACAGTAGGTCATCTAAAAACATAACAGAACACTTACCTTACCGCAGCCGACGAGCTTTGTCCTTGTCTCTATGGCCGTATTCTTCAGCACACGTTTATTTTCCGTGTGGGAAATTCAATTTTTTCCAAATAGTCGTCCTCAGTGAAATATACCGAGCAAACATAATGTCCCTTGATAATCTCTTTAGGTGTGTTTGGATCAATATCCAGAGCAAGTAAGTTAGCCATTTCTTCATCAGATCAGCGTTTTTAGTTGGAATTCTGTGAAACATCATGGTATTACCTCCCCTGTTTATTGTCGCAGCTATTTACAATACAGCGAAAACCCATGACTGTAAATTACGCTTTTACTATTTATAAATTGCTGACTCTGTTATCCAAACTCTGAGCAAACTCTGAGCGAACTCTCTGCTCCTCTCCACTGTGCGTCTCTCAGGTGATTCGGTTCACTCCGCCCAAGTAGCAGTGCTTCGCCTTCAGAGAATATAGTTCCCAGTATTTATACGGTTAAAAGATGTCTGTGTCTCATTTGATTTTGTTTTTTGTACACTCTGTGACTATACAAATCACAACATATTAAATAGAAAAACGTTTGCTTTATTTTGTCACTCATCTGGATTAGTATGCGAACTGCAACCAATTACACCCAGTCTTTGTGCTAAGCTAGGCTAGCGGTGGGTGCATCAAAACAGACTTATAGCACGCACGGAGATGAAAAAGGTATGGACTTATCTAACTCTGGGGGATAAGGTGAATAGGGTAACCTTTTAGAATTCCTGCAAATTTTGCCAAAAACGCCTAAAATATGCCTATCCAAATTAAATTGCATGCTGTTCTTGAACCATTTCGAGTATATGCATGGTTTTGGTCTCTTTTGAAAGGGGACACTTTGAGGTTTGTTCTTGAACTGTCAGAATCACTGTAGATCTTACTGGTATTGAGTAATACAACTTTGAACAGACTAAAAAAGGGGAAAATATTTCCGCCCAAATTTTTTTTTGTAAAAACATGCCTGCAGATAACTATAGCTGGGAGGTATTAGCTGGAAAACACAATGGGATCAAAGCATGAAGCCTTACCAAACCCAGTTTAAAATTTGATAACAATATTTTAGATGATGAGTGTTTTACACATGTTTATCTAAGGTTATGCCTAGGCGCTCCCCAAAAAAGGCCACTTGGAGACTCCAAATGACCCTTTGTAACCACAGACACATAACATGCTGCTATTCTTGAATGCTTTACTCTACAGTCATAATTTTGGGCTCTAATAAAAGGTTACACTTAGACCTATAATATACCTTATTAAGGTTCACTATCAGTAATTTCTGATACATAGTAACTGAGGTATAAACACATTGTAGTGCGTTTTTTTTTTCAATTCTTGAAACCAAAATTTCTACAAATAAAAAGACAAAAGACAAGTGCTATGTATTAAAACACTTTAATATTAGAACACACTATAAAATAAATAGAATATATATATATACACACACACACACAATATGTATTTCAAACTATTTACAAATTATATTTTTCCGAATCAAAGAAATTATCTGTTCCAGGGGCACATCTAGTCAAAAAAATATGGGTGCTCTACAACAGAACCCATTTAAAAGAACACGTAACACCTATCAAGGGTTATTAGCCACATGCCAATCATTATAACAATCCCTATTTGGAAGAAAGCACAAAGGCACGTCGCAGGAAGAGCACTTTACTGGTGTCTTTGCCTGGCACTGTCTGCACCTCAGACGACCTGCAGTGCTGTGTCCACTGATATGCACAGGCATGTGATGTGCAGTGCGTGGAGTGTGTGATGGAGCAGGTCTGCCAGCTGCTGCTGCCAGCTCCTCAACTAGTGTCTCCCTAAAGGCCTTCTGGTGCATGGGTACCTGTCCTTTTCCTTTTGCGATGTTCTTGTACAGAAGGAAGGCATTCACAACTGCGATGTCTATGAAGTGATAAAAAAAGTCTTATACCACTTCTGGGTCTTGTGGATGACTTTATAATAACTAATCAGGGCATCAGATAGGTCCACTCCACCCATGTACCTGTTTGGACATAAAAAACAACAACATTGAGATATTTTATTTCATTTCAAATAGCATAAAAGATTGTTGATTATATAATACATACCGGTTGTACTCCTTCACTGCTGGTGGAATAGAGATGTCCTTCAACACCCAGCGCCCATCTGGATCTCTGACTCTCCGTTGAACTGTGTCCCCCGCATGGGCTGTGTGCAGTGTGGAACACATGAACACGTCCCTTGTGTCTCGCCACTGAACAAAGAGGAGGGAGTCCTTCCGGATCCATCTTATACTCCCACGAGGAGATTTAGAATCCAGAGCATTTATTTGTGTTTTTGGAAACCCAATTCTATTAGTGCGAATGGTTCCGCACGCCCAGATCCTCTTCTGCAGGAGGTCACTGAAAAGAGAGGGACTGGTGTAAAAATTATCCACGAACAACTTGTAGCCTGAACCAAGCAACTGGGTGTCAAGGAAGCTCCATCACAGACTCATAACTGAGCCCCTTGCCACTGTTTCCTTGCAGCTTCCCTTCATAAACAAAAAAGTCCCATGTGTACCCATTGTTTGAGTCTGCAAGAACAAAAAGTTTGTATCCCCAGCGAACAGGCTTATTCTTCATGTATTGTTTTAGCCCGATACGAGCTTTTGAGGCAACCATCCTCCGTCGATGGAAATTTCCTGGCCAGGATGAAAGTTCCTTTTGCAGGCATCCCTCATTTCAGTGTACAGTGGCTTTATTTTGCAGAGGCGATCAAATTGGGGTGTACCTCTTCTCTGCTCGTCAGCAGCATCGTCCACCATGCTACTGAGGTGAAGGGAGCGGCAGATCTGGAGAAACTTTTTTCCTGTCATAACCTTTTTAGGAAATGGCAGGCTGTACAGATTACCCTCTCGCCAGAAATCTGTGATTGAAGGGAGTTTCACAATACCCATGTAAATGACCATGGCAATGAAAGCAAAAATGTCCTGTAAGTTGATGTCAATCCACGGGTTGTAGGGCTTTGAATAGTGTGTTGACCCAAAGTCATTCGTGTTTGTAATTATTGTCTGTAATAGGGTGTTTGAAAAAAAGAGTTGGAAAAACTGGAGAACCGTATAAGTTGCTGTACGAATGAGCTGAGGTCCTGGTGCATTGGTGGGCCTGAAGGTAGGCTGTGGTGGTGTCAGATCTGGAATGTGAACATCATTCCATCCATCTTCAGAAGTGCTGGAAGACATTTCAGCTTGACTGCTGCCAGATCTCCCTCTGCCTTGTCCTCTCCCCTGTGTCTTCCACGTCCCTCCTGCGCTCTTCCTCGTCCCTCCCCCGTGCTCTTCCTCTTGGTGTTCTGCTGGCAGAACCTCTCTGTGAAGGTGGAGGATGGGGCTCCTCTCCTGATGAGGTGCTTTCACTCTGACCCTCAGTTTGTTTGCTGGTGAGTGGCTCCCAGACTTCATCAGATTCATTTTCAGAAGATGGTCTGTGATACAAAAAAATAAAGAAATAAGTAATTTGCAAAACATTTACAATGATTCTGTATCCACACGCATATAAACAGAAACACATGCAAAAAACAACCAGGCTTATACCATTCATGAGCACACAAACACACACACACACACTGTGCCTAAGCCCACACAAACAAACATTACCACACGAGCGCAAACACACACCTGTGCCTAAGCCCACACAAACAATCATTCCTACACGAGCGCAAACACACACCTGTGCCTAAGCCCACATAAACAAACGAACACGAGCGCAAACACACATCTGTGCCTAAGCCCACACAAACAAACATACACGAGCGCAAACACACATCTGTGCCTAAGCCCACACAAACAAACATACACGAGCGCAAACACACACCTGTGCCTAAGCCCACACAAACAATCATTCCCACACGAGCGCAAACACACACCTGTGCCTAAGCCCACACAAACAAACATACACGAGCGCAAACACACACCTGTGCCTAAGCCCACACAAACAAACATACACGAGCGCAAACACACACCTGTGCCTAAGCCCACACAAACAAACATACACGAGCGCAAACACACACCTGTGCCTAAGCCCACACAAACAAACATAACATATTAGCTTAACACACAGCCATGGTGCCTAAGCCCACACACAACAAAACATATCATGAGCCCTGCAAAACACATCTGGCTGGAAGCCCACGCAAACAACACACATCAGCTGCAAACACACACCTGTGCCGTAAGCCCACACAACAACATTCTCCACTACATAGCCAAGACACAGACCTGTGTGCCTAAGCCCCACACAAAGAATACCACTTCTACACTGAGCTGCAAACACACACTGTGTGAACTCACAGTCACAAACAACCCATCTGACATGAGCCAGACACACACCTGGGCCAAGCCCGTGACACAGACAAGTCATTCTCCAACACTGAATGCCACAAACACACACCTGTGGTTGTGACAGAAGGCTTAACACACAGACGATCTATTCACACGAATGCTGCAAACACACACGTGTGCCTGAAGCCCACACACAAAAGAATCAGAATACTTCCCAGTATTAGCCGTTGCCGCGACCCTGACATAGTCAGACAATGAGCTTAGACTCGGAGACCTGCATCTACAATTCCCCCTGCACCCAGAGTCCCTGCATTCTCAATAGATCCTCGTCTCTTTCAGAGACAGCGTCTCAATATTCAGATCCTTGTATTTGCATAAACATGTGAAGAACTCAAGCCAAAAACCTGAGTAGGCTACTCCTTCAATCCCATTTAGCGAAATTGTATAGCCTACTTGTTCCATATTTACCTAATGAAACTAAATTAGTCTAATCCCTACACAACATATGAGTAGTCCATTTGCAATTTGGGAAGATAGTTGTGTAACAAAATATTTGAGCCGTGAATTTATGTCTTTTGCCTCTTCCCCGCAAAATATTCCCATAGCGCATAGCTGGTAGAGCTATCTAGGTAGGCCTACGCCATACATTTGACTGGAGTCTGCCCCTGCCGAACCAGCAACATATCATTTACTCACTATGCAAAGTCTGCCTCATAAATTTAGTTCTTTTAAATGGAACTGTAGAATTTAAAAGTAAAGTCATTTAGCAAATTCCTCTTTAACAGCAAGTATGTTTAGGTGATCATTAAATAAAAGTACAGACATAGTTCATTATTGGACTTTTGTCTACATTTATGATTTAGTTTTTGCTTCACATTCAAAAAATATAAAAAAACAATATCTCATAATGTTAGCATGGTAAATGTTAATTAGAACTATTATAGTGTTTAAACTGAAAGAAAAATTTGGATCTGAATAAAAAAAACATTTGTAGGCAAATTGCAATATCACATACCATTTTTCCAGAACAGAGTTCAATCTTGTAAACTTGAATCCCTCCCATCTGGTAACAATGACCTTTGTTGGCACATGCATTAAGCAGAGACGTCAAATATCCATTGGACCATTTATTGGAATGAGCTGCAAGGTTGCATATTGTTTATATTGCATTTGGACAAGCGTGCGCTGCACACTGGTGTGCGGCGGTCACACCACCTCCCTAAACAGCTAGTAGCGTGGGATCGAGAAAATCAGGGGTACCTAAGCATGCGGCACCGTGTGGGCACTCTGCCGTAGTACGCAGGCTCCTCGACCCTGCAGCCTCACAACATCTGCATAAGTTAGCAGACACATGATCCTAAAAATATATCCAACCTAACACATCAAAACATACATTTACAGTAAGCCGACGAGCACACCTTAAATAAAACATCCTCTCAATGGTGTAGTAAAATATGTCTTTACAATATAAAAAGACTCTTACTTGCCAAAGAGCAGTGATGTCTCCACTGTCCCCAAAACATCTCCTCGCATTCCGAGTCAATGGGTACTGAAAACATCGCTCTCTTCGCAGAAATAGCATCCTTCAACCATCACTATCACGGCAAGCAACACTGTTCCATTACTTCATTCTAGAAGAAAGTGTGTTTTCCAGTTTCTCTAGCCATTTCACCTGAAAACACTTGTTACCCTTCTTTCACTCGTAAAATTTGCTTCAATGCCTACATTGCTTTACGCATTGGGACGCATGAATCGCTATGGTGCTTCTGCGCATCGAAAGTTCACGTCATGACCAGACTGAATCGTCCCACTGAAATTGCATATTATTATTCACAGAAATTCATTGGCTCATCTAGAAAGGACCTGTCATTTCCATCATCCATTTGCAACTGGGATCGACTTTACTGTCAATCAAAGAGAGGTAAGGCGTGCCGTCATCTTCATCATAGGCGCTTTTGGTGCCATCGACACCTTAATGACAATCTAGATCATTGCCCCGATTGGCTCAAATGACCTGGTCTATCAAAGCTTCACGGGTCAGCGGCCATTTTGAAATCACATTTCTCCATGTTTACATGTCAAAATGGTTAGAACTATAGAACTATTGAAGTTGCAGCAGCTCTTTGGCTTAGCGTGAAATGCTATACTACCATATTCGCCTATGTTTATTGTTATAAATGTGTTATGGACTAAATAATTGCTGAATTGGGATTGTATGGGAATCTTCTACAGTGTTACTAAACCATTCTGTTGGAATGTATGATAAGTGGCGAACAGAAGGCTTTTAGGTGAAGTCTTTCCAGTTTGTATTAGTTTGTTTGGCTGTTGTGGTCACAAAGGCACTCATTGTAAGTTTGCTGTGTTGATTGTATCCTACAATGGTTTAATATTGTTCCAAGTTTACACAAGAACCTAGCTTTATATAGATACTACACGTATTATAATTTTTTTTTATTATTATTATTATTTTTTTAAAATATATTTATAAACCGTTGCAATGGGTCGTTGGGCGTACGTTCAAATTTTAAAAAAGGTTAAACAAATAGAAACAGGTAGAAACAACACCACAAAAGTCCATTGTAAAAATAAGACCCTGAAACTAAGTAATAATATCTTCATTCTATACTGTAAGAATGTAATATAATTAGCAAAACAGATTTGGCAAAGATTGTTTTTCAGTTTGCACCCTGGAGAATGGGCCTAATGCTTCTCTAGATGTGGAATGTTAGAGCATCACTTCTGTTTTTGCCTCTAATACATGATCTCGCCCCTCAAGAGCACTCTTAATGACTGTTATTACAAGAGAAACCACGTAACATACTGTTTGTCTCATTAATTTGTAAATATATCTGGCAAACACCGTTTTTTCAGTTTGCACCCTGGAGAATGTGGAATTTCACAATGTGGAATGTTAATGAGAGATCACTTCTCGGGGCTCTCCAGCGCGCTTTTTTTTTTTCTATTAATATTGAAGGCTATATCTTAATATGTAGCTCTGTTCACACATTTTGTCCTGCTCCATGCTCCTCTTATCGCTGAGAGGTCAGTGCCCCTAAAATGTTAAGATCCTTCTATTCCAAGAATGTTTTGTTTTTGTATTTTGCCATGTCAGACTGGCTCTCCGCTGTCTCTCATCCCCTCTCCTCCCCCCTCTCTCTCCTCTTAAGTTTACAGCATTAATATTTCTGTAATTGCACTCTCATGAATGTCATCTCTAAAATCAGCTTCTGTGCTTCCAGGTAACATATATCAAAATATATCAAAACTAGACTAACCTTCACCACCATAACCTCAAAGTTAGCCTCTGTTTCATAGTATGTTCCACGCAAAAGCTACACACATAATGCAGAATCATATTGTTTAAAACATAGCTCATATTCATGTCCAATGCCAACACCACCAACTATATTCCCATAATTCTGATAACGATACAGAAGATAACATTTCCTGTAAACTATATCTGGTGTCATGTTCAACTTCTCAACCCAGCAACCAGTATTATCAGGTGAGAAAATTCAAGGCTTTGGAGCTGACATAGCTTGTGTGACATAGACTAAGCCCAAGAGGAAAAGAGAGGGGGTGTGAGGAAATAAGTCAGACTTCTACTTCGAGCAAGATTAGAGTCATGCAGCATCTCATAAGTGTCCTTGAGTGAGCAACTGATGGGAAAATCTGCTATAGAGACTTACATATTTACTATTTAATGATTTGCCAAATTCATCATCTTACTGAGAGGGTCACTGCTTGAGAAGTGTGGCTCATATGTAGGCCTTTAAAGACTCAATTTGTTGCCATTGTAATTTTCACATAAAATGTCACCATCTCAGGTTAGCTGAATAGGTTAGATACACACACACATATATATATACACACACACACACACACACACACACACACACACACACACACACACACACACACACACACACACACATATATATATATATATATATATGAATGTATGAATGAAACCTGAGGACAGGGCATTATGACCTTTATAGCCAATAAGGTCACAGCAGTTTCCAGCCTAGTAGTGAGCACTGATGGATAGAAGATATTGGTTTAAGTGTACTTTTGTGAGGACAACTTGTTAAAAGCACTAGAGTATTGAGGAGGGACACACAATGTAAGAGCACTGATAAAAAAAACAAAAAACAAAAAAATTGTTTAATGAGCACTATCTGAAGGGACACCCATTGTGCCCTCTAAAGAAGCTTTCATTCTACAGGAAGCAGTCAGTTGTCTTTTCCCTCTATAAGTGTGTCCATACTAGCAAATAAAACTCATGCTAATAAGGATTTTAAACACACACTTCATTGAGACATATTTAAGGTTCCATACTTTTGTCTTATATAATATTGTGCAAATCAACTTGTTTAAAATTTTTTTCTTACATTTTTTTTTCTACTGTCATAGATTCAATAACACCTTCAGTCCAGATCCTTCTATCTCTCCCACTCCGTTCCTGTCACCCAAGTTTCCCACTCCCATAACACACACAGACTCTCAATCTACCATTTTTTTGTGGAAGATAGTCTAGCTGGGCCAGGCAGGACAAAGAAAAAGGAAAACTCTGAAAGTCCACAAAGGCTATTTACTTCGGGAAGGGCATGCTCCAGACAGTGTCAGATGTGACTTCAAAACAAAAAAAAAATCAAACAAAAGTAAAGAAAAAAATAGAAAACAAAAAACAAAATAAAATAAATATTTACATGGGGGAAAATCAAACACATTTGGGCCACAGGCCCAACAGTCACCGTTTGTTCTCTATCTCCCTTTTGTCCAAACAATTCAGACCCTTTTATAGTTGAGGCTCCTCCCCTCAAATTCAGTGTAGCCATAACTGCAAAGGCTATTATACAATGGTCAATATAATTGAACATAAAGATCATATTTATATTAACATTTACATTTAGATTTAGCATCTTCTTTTTTAAAGCTGATTTTCATCATGAAACTATCGAGAATCTTAAAAAAAGACATGCATTTTATGCAAGAACATTTACATCTTTTCATGCTTAACCCCTCCTCTCATGGCATAAATCAGGGCTTCCTGTTTGGCGAGCTCCTCCAGGAAGTTCCAGGAAGAAGGTAAGCAAAATAAATCACATTAACAAACAAATCATTATTTGTATACTTTACATTAACCTTTTTCTTTTATATACAAAAGGCAAGACTATCATACAATGACGCAATGGATGTGAAATCTTTCATTTTAGACATGTGTAAGACAAACAACAAATAAATCATTAATATAAAACCCATTGTTTGGTTCTTTGAGTTAGAAATTACATACTTTACTTTATCAATACTTTACTATAGGGATCTTTCGCCTTATTATCGAACGCTGTTGTACATGTGCTTGTTGCAATAAAGAAATTGGCCTATGCCACAGTATTTATAAGTCATAATTTAACCCAAGATTGGGTACTGTACAGTCAGTGTATCATCTGTGTACACACCCATATATTAAGGGCAAATCATCTATTTCTTCTGACATTTTATGATACAGTGTTATCAATTAATCATAAAAATCAGAGGGAGAAAAATCATTCTATTTAAATATAACCCACTGTAGAATAAATTGGTTTTATTTTACTTGAGTTGAACAAATTTATTATTATTCAGTTAACACAAGAATATTTAAATTATTACTATATGCATCTAAAGATTTGCACGCCTTCATTGACTCCATACATAGATGGGCGGTGTTCATGAGATACAGGTAGATGTTGCGAATGTCAAATCTGGCCATGTGTTAGGACTTTTGTTCCAATTCCACTCAGGTGATATGGAATCAGGCATAGAACATGAACCCTGGCTCATATAAAGCTTTACCTTATATCTCCTTTTAGCTTCCTTACAAGAATTATAATTTTGCTGACAGAACACATAGACTGCTTGCGTATGTTCTGGTTCTTTTTGCCAACCAGTCGTGCTGATGCCCCATTTGTGACGTCACATATGACTCTAACTGATGAACATCCCTATAGTAAAAAACAACTCAAAGTATGCTGGTACTATCTGTCTCTCTCAACTCATATAAAAACCAGTGATGCTCCCTAACATGTGTAGTCCCTCATATCAAGCAAACAGCAAAGAAGAGGAAGTTTAATCAATCATAGCGCTGGGTCCAGGGGTGGGACAAAGTCATTGTTATGCAAGTCTGAAGAAGTATCAAGTGATTGCCTCAAGTCCCAAATCAAACATTGTTAGAGAAGTCCTGAGTCAGTCAAAGCACAGCTTAGGACAAGCGCTGAAGAAGCTCGGCCATTTGCCATCTTCAGCCATTGTGTTACCACACTAGAGTTCTCAATGGGTCAGAATTAAATAGAATCGCCCAACGGCAAAGATTTGTAGAGCGGGTCCGAGCCTCACCATGGGCCGAGTCTCGGGGAGATAATTCATGTTGATGTGTCGGATGACATCTCAGGTCCGGGGCTTTAAAAGCCATCGGGCTAGGTTCGGTAGACTTTTCAGGCCCGTTGAAGAAACCCTAAGTGACACCACTGATCACGTATCCTTTTCTTGCAAACCTCAATTGAAAAAGAGCATCGAGCGTCTTTTCAAGATGCCTCACATTTCTGAGGCAGAGCCTCTTGAGCGATGGTAGACCACCACGCTACGCGCCGCCTGGGTCAGAAATACAGTGCTCTCGCCTTCCCACTGGGGTTGCGACTCTGCGAAGCCTTTTCATGTCAACCATTTGTATCGACTGGAAAGTGTTCAACGCCCACACTCCGCCCTTTGCAGGGACGTGCAAAGAAAAGCGTTTATGGCCATGTGACGTGCTCGCGCCCAACTCCTCCTCGTAGCTTCGCCTCCTCACCTTCTCCAATCTCCCTCACAGACGTTGCAGCTGCCACCCACGAGCCACACTGACGACTTTTTCTGATGACTGAAGGCCGAAGGAAAACGCCATACAAGGTGATGGCTGCTGTTCTCATCCTGGCATCGAACAGGCGAGGAGTGGTCCGGGTTCTGTCACTTCTCCTCTCCAATCCAGGAATCCGGCCGGGCCCCGGTCTGGAGCTCAACACTGGAGGAATGCCGCCTCTGACGGCTGCCTCTCCAGTGTCACCACTGCTCAGCTCCCACAGCCAGGGCTGTCCTGTTTCTGCCTGAACCTCCACACAGAACCTGGCTAAACCAGGGACTCACATTCCACAAAGCTTCAATCCCACTCCCCTGTCATCTCCCAAGTGGATGGTGCTGCCGAGAGGGCAGACACTGCCATTCCATGTGGAGGAAGCGGTCACAGTGCACTTTTGTCCACCCCCCACGAGATGGCGACTCAAGGATTCCTTCTGTCAAAAGCCCACAGAGCCCACATCCGCCCTTGTCGGCCACGCATACACAACCACCGGACAGGCCACTTCTGCTCTGCATTCGATGGCTACTGCTTCAGATTTTAAAGGCCAACCTCCTCCATGAATGGGTTGAGAAGGGCCAAGATCCAGCTGCCATCACTGACTTCACTCACCCCTCACTCGCACTCACCAAGATCGCAGCTCAAGCCATTGGAAGGTCTATGGGCTGTGTTAACCACCACAGAGAGGCACCTCTGGCTTGACGCTTGCCTGATATGATGGAATCTGAGCATGCCACCTTCTTCAACGCGCCCGAGCATACAAAGCTCTCCAGCGACAGTAGAAGGAGATGGAATCTGAGCATGCCACCTTCTTCAACGCGCCCGAGCATACAAAGCCCTCCTAGCGGACGTGGGAAGGACGAAAGAGGGCGGTTGAGTCCTGTACGGCTGGACCATCATCAAAGCTCATTCCCCCTGTCAGTCCCCTTTCAAACTACTGCAGTGGTTCATTTAGCAGCTAACGAGCCAGTAACACAGATCCTCTCTCCTGCACACACGACGCCGTTCTGCACGCGACCCAGTGAAATCGAAAACAAAATAGTATAATATCTGGTTTACCGCCCCACGCCAATGGTGTTTTAAGTGTAGTAGATAGTGCCCACACCCCAGTGTTCACCCCTGCACACATAGGCAAAAACACTTTCTGTGTCATTCACAGAGCCCACTCTCCATAAAGCAGCGAGAGCTGCTTGAGTGTTGAATGCAGGAGAGGTGTCCCACAGGTCTCTGTGCCCACTCTCTGTCCGCTGATGATACAAGGCCTCTAAAAGACTCATAGCAGTCAGGTTATGAATGTAAGCCACGTGCCCGTACACGAGACACTCAATGTCTGACTAACAAGTGTCCGCCTGCTGCATTTAAGAAGTTCTCTACAAAAACGCAGGAGAATAATAAAATATGCTCCGCATCCCAAAGCCGATTTCGGGGGCGACAATATTTATATGTAAGTCTTGTGTGGTGCGAAAGGCACTCACACTTTACTGAGAGACACATCTGCCCAAGGCCTCTGCTCGCACATCACAAAGCTGGTAAAAGTGTGCTCCCCATTCAAAGCAATCAGAACGTCAACATATGACTTCAGCCTGTCACGGCTGTCAGCGAGCTGCTGCTTTCAAGCACCATGCCCTCTCCTCCGCTCCATGCCCGCCATGTCGGAACCCTTGGAGCTGGCATTTTCCCTGCCCCCTAGCTACACACACAAAAGACATGGGAAGCCATCCGACAGGGGTTTCAGAATGGGTGGAGCTTGAGCACAATAAGGCAGGGCTATTCACCACAGTTCACTCGCCGTCCTCTGTGCTATCAAACGCGGTTTGCGACAACTGTAAATGCGGGAACCACGCATCTACTCCACACAGAAATAGGCGAAGCTGCTGAGCAAATGGGCCATCGAATTGGTACCGCCTCTCTCCGAGCGAGTCAGGCTTTTACAGCCAGCCATTATTTTCTCTCTTACCTCGAAGAAGGACACGGAGCCCTCAGACCCCTCTCCTAGATCTGAGATGTTAAAAGAAGTGAAAAAAAAAATGATTATGAAAAGACCGTTCAAAAATCGAACCAGGAAAAAACAACTCAGGAAAATCTCTGCGTGCCGTTCCGCCTGGGGGAACCTGCTCTATTTCTCTTCGACCTGAAAGATGCCCTCTTTCCAGATTCAGCTCATACAGCTCATGCACCTGTTTCAACGCTGGCTGTATGCTAGAGCATCTCGTTGAGTTTGGGTCTTTGGCTGCGAACGAATCAGAGTGACTCAGACCTGCATTATGGCACTGCAGCCCTGGTTAGCGGCCGACTGGTATCAGCAGGGAGTGATGATGTGAGGTGTCTCATATCGAAAGGCGTCATCGTACAGATGCTTCCAGCTAAGGTTTTGGTGTTCTCTTCGAGGGCAGACCCAGGAGAAGCTCCTTCACATAAACTGTGCTGGAAATGATAGCTGAGTCTGGAGACCCACCGAAGTGCTTCCCTCCAGTTCATACAGGACCATGCTCTAGTCATCAGAGATATTAGAGACATTTACGCTGGGAACTGTTAGGTGGTGTCATCAGCAATATGTAACTGAACTAGTATATT